>JAAAKG020181419.1:0-84464 GCA_010014905.2 Druon quercuslanigerum
ATTTTATGTCACATCAATGTCCATCTATAGTGGTAATATGAACTTGATACGTGCAGGGGCAACTTTTGCATGCTTACTCCCCTAGGCCCTTTGGAATCCATATCCACAAGCAATCAGCAAATGGACGCTAAACAACAGATGCCGTAATTTCAGGAAAAATGGGTTAAAGAAAACGAAAAAAACAGAATCGAGATATTTTCGAGCGGAATGGTATGGTGTTGTTCATTTTTTAGGCCAACTATTATTTTCTTGATAGCGATTGCAGAACTATAAGAAGTGATGTAATCATTCTAAAAATTCTTTAAACAAAAAGAAGCTATGGGTGTTTATATTTTTTTTAACGATTATTAGTTTTTTTTAATTAATTGCCAATATTTCAAGTTCATATCCACTAGGGCGGCTAGGGCGCGCGACTGTTTGCTCGCACTGCCCCACATTTCTGCGCAAGCTCTTTAAAGTAAAAAGTCCAAGCATCGACAACTGTCATTTGTTTATTGTAAATTTTTGTTTGTTAAAGCTCCTTTGGCTTTAAAGAACACATTCTCATTACGTACCTCGTGCTTCGCACTGCATTTTGTCGCAAAGGCGAACTTTTCTACGTTATGTTCAACTCTGTCAGTACAAATCTTTTTTTTTAATGGTTAATTTAATATTTGTTTATCATTTTGTATTAAATTTTATTTTCACCTGTCCTGAAAAATGTATATCATTTTAATAAATTTATATTATTACCATTTATGATATGCCTCAGTACTGAAACAAAAGTATTTTACTGTCTTATTTTTATCAATAAAAAAATGGTCATTGTCTTAAAATAAAAATTATTATGAAACCTTTGACTGCAACGTGTGTTGTCTTTCCATTAATCTAATTTTGATAAATTTAATGTAGATGGAATTAGGGCGCAAAATTTCGGTAAGTAAAATGTTATTTTAGTTTATAATAAACGTGTAGATATTCTTTGATTAAACAACTGAGCACCCCGATTTGAGAGCGGGACATAATTCGGAAAAGTTGGAGGGAGATTGGCTCCTGGCAACTAAAGATCGAAATTTTGATTTTTAAAAAATGCATTCTTATAGGAAATAAGATAGACATCCCCTATCAAAAAAGTTTAATCTATTTTAGTTTTCGAGATAACCATGATCATGATGTTTTTTTCTGAAGACGATTTGAAATTAATTTTTGTTCTCTCGCTCGTCGTCCCATCTACAGTTTTTGGATTTTTTTGATGAAATTTAAAGACAATATTCGCCAAAATATCCTTAGAACGATTTTATGAGCGTTAAGTGTATCTCATTATTTACAACAAAATAAAAAATTGTTTTCGAGGCTATTCCGAATTTAATTTCTTATAACCTTCGATCGCTTCGTTTATCAAGCGAAGTTTGTGCAAATATAAACTTTCTGTGGAGAAGTTGTTCAGAAAACTATAAGAAAATTTTCCGTGAAAACCTTTTTTCAAAAGTCTGAATAGGTAAATGATTGCAAATGTAAAACTTGGAGCGCGCGATTCGTAACCATCCATGCCTATTAGACGGATGGAACCATTCACAGTACAGCTAGCGAAGGAATAAAAATATATACAATTCTTTCTTGGTTTTACTAGTTGAAAACGAATTGAATAAATTGAATTAATTCTGTAGAATTATTTTTGTAGAATGCGTTTTATATAATCCTTACATGAATTGTATGGAAATTCTAACGAATTTTTTTAGAATTCGTGAGTAGAAAAGTGGACATGGCTGTGATTTGAAAAATTCAATTTAATTTATATAAATTGTTCATTTTATTTTATTAATTAATATTTATTATTGTAGTATTATACAACTTATTTATTGATACGTTTAAAAACTATTCAATTTCTTTGAATATATCATAATTCGATACTTTTCATATTATTTTGAACTTTCTCATTATTCTTCTTCGTACCTACATTTAAGTCCGCCCGTATGCCTGTGGCCTACAAGAGTTTCTTTCGTGCGCTCCAAGTTTTACATTCGCGGCTTTTTACCCATTCAGTTTTTTGAAAAAAGGTTTTCACAGAAAACCTCCTGATATTTTTCTGAACAACTTTTTCACAGGGAGTTTATATTTGCTCGCACTTCACTCGATAAACGAAGCGATCGAAGATTAAGAAGAATTGAATTCGGAGTGGCCTAGAAAACAATTTTTTATTTTGTTATAAATAATGAGATATACTTTTCGCTCGATCTTTCGATGCACGTGTTATAAAAAATACTGTTGAAACAATATGTATAAACATTATTTCATAATAGCGCTAAATAATTTGTAAACATTATGAAAAATAATACATAAGAATATCATTATTTGTATAATTTTCACTAGTTTTTTGAAATTCTTAATTAACTTATGTAGTGGACACTATATCAATGTTCTATGTAAGAATTGTATTTAGTTAGAAAGTAAATGATTATGTAAAATGTGATGAAAATTTTAACGAATTTCTTTGCTGAAATTATCTCTAATGGTATGTCAATATCTCGAAAGCGCAAGCTCAAAGCTGATAATATATGAGATAACGACTGTATTATATATTAAACATAATATAAGAAACCGATTGAATATTCATTCAGTTTTGCTCTTAATTACAAAATATGAAAATTTATCATTTTCTCACCAGTTCCTTGAAGATTATCGTCTATTTTATTCGTAAATATAATGATGTATTATGTCTATAATTTAAATTACTTTTCTTTAAAACTAGAAATTGTGCGTCACGGCCACCTTCACCTACGAAAAAAGTCATATATCTTTCCTGATTTGTATTTATTAAATATTTAATTTTTATATTATATAATTACAATAATTTATAATATGATTTAGTATTGAAACACAAGTATTCTTATTGTCTTGTTTTTATAATTAAATAAAAGTGCGCACACTATTAAAATAATTGTTAGCAAACATTTTATATTTAACTTGTTTCGTTTTTCCGCAATTTAAATTTTTTAAATATTATTTTTTGCGTCGATTTTCGCAAAATTTAATTTTTGTATCTTTATTGTTATATTTCAAATTTATAACAAATGCTACGCATTCTGTCATAAAAATTTTTCGTTGCAAATTTGTAGCTCTTCGTTGTGGAAGCAACTTTTGTCTATTCATTTTTTTATAGCCTGTGTCGTTTGTCCACATTTTTTTTTATTTGAATTTTGTTATTTACGAATAAAATACAAACTACGTATCCTATCAAAAAGTAAACAATACTCAACTTGTGGATATTTTTTGATTGCATAATTTTTTTTTTAATCATTATTTGTCATATTTTGCACATTTTCACCGCAAAATGGAATATTTGATTTTTAATTATTTTTTATACTGTGAAAATTTGAATTTTAAATTCATTAACCAAATTTAAAAGCTTATTATGACTTTTATATATATTATGCGTTATTTGGCTTAAAGATTTCAATTTCAGTTTTTTTTTCATTTTGTAAGTTCAGTCACTCTGGTGAACTTTAATCTAACAAAATAAATTAATTTTCTGAATAATAGTTGAGTTTTTCAAATTATAAAAAAAACATTATCAAAGCAAAAGCGAAATAGTTAAATATTTAAGATAAAAAATTAATTTTTGACAAAAAAAACAACTGTAAAAGAGTTAAATTTTGACCCTGAAAATATTTTTAACCAGATAGTTTTATTTACACAAAATTGTTAAATTCGAAACCAAAAAGGAATAATTTTAACCAAGAAGATTAGTTTTCTATGAAAAAGATAAATTTTTAACAAAAAAAATTTAATTTGCAACTTGAAAAGATCAATTTATTTAGTATTTAAAACACTTCAAAATTTAAAAATAAATAAAAAAATATTTCAAAATATTAAAAAGAGTTTCAGATATTTTTAATGAATGTAAAAGATTTTAAGTATTTTTAAAGACTTTTTTTTAGGAATTTTAGTGGAATTTAAATGAGCTTTAAGATTTTCAAGTAATTTAAAATTTTAAATAATGTTCTCGTATTCCTAAAAGTCTGTTAAATCTCTTGAAATCTTTGGAAAAAAATCAGGCACAACATTTCTCTCCCGACTTTCTCCCGGTTCTCCCGATAGTTCCGGGAGGTAGTCAGTTAACTTAAATAAAATTTTAAAATCACAAATTATGCACCAGCTTGTCCCATGCTGGTGGCCACTAGTAATTGCTTACTCGACTCTAAAATACACGAGTCAACAAGATTATATTTTTAGTCAGGTTTCTACGTCAACTTATATCAAATAATTAATTGTAAGTTTATTTTTCACACTGTAATAAAATACTGAAACCCAAGTGAAAATTAAAATGCTTTCTCACCACGTTTGCTTGGATTGTTCTTTCCGGAGAAAAGGTAGTTAAAAGTTGCATTAAACCTGATTTGTAGGACATGCGAAAAATTTAAAAATTATCATAATTCAATTTCTCTTAAACAATTCGTTGGCCAGATTATGCAGTCGAAGCCTCGAGCCCCTTTAGGGATTTCTAGCTATCTATTTAGGAATCGCACACAGTCATGACTAACTTACGATTGTGCACTTCACAAAAAAGTATTTACTATGTTCCTTGTTGCAGAGTTCAGTACTCAGTTTGAGAGTTTACCTAATGGGGAACCAATTCCTGGTCTTCCTCATCCCAGTACTTCTCATTCTCCAGACGAGCATGTTCTTCATGGCAGAAATCATTCTACTGATACAACTGCTGGGTCCAGTTCTGCTACTGTCAGGCATCGTGATTTCCGCATACTCGGATATGATCCCGCACTACTCAGATTTATCAGGCTTATTCCCAACAAAAATCCGTTCCAATTATTCCAAATTCGCAGATACACTTTTCCTGGCAATACCACCGTCAAATTGAGAAATGGACACAAGCTTGGGCCTATGCCAACTGACGAACGATTTGTTTTAACGACATCAAATGGTGACGTCATGGCAATATTGCACCGCAATAATAAATTTCTTCGTGGAATATATAAAAATCAATTCCTTCTAAGACGAGTAAAAATAAACATTGACAGCGGCGAGGTTACATTCTTAAACACACATGAACTCGACGAAACTCCCACAAGCAGCAATCACTCAATCTTAAATAATTTTAGAATAGTACTTGTGGATGATATGTATTGATTTTCTATATCAGCACCATATTTTGTCAAAAAGTAAATGGTTATATAAAACTCGATGACAGTTTTAATCAATAATTTCCTGAAATTGACTACAATGATACATAAATATCTGAAAAGGACAAGCTTAAAGCTGATACTCTATTAGATCGCGACTGTATAATTAATTACACATAATCTAAGAAAGCGCTAGAATATGCATTAGTCGCTGTGTCAGTCAAACTATTCTCCAAAAATATAGTAAAAAAGTGTTTCTTCTAATAGGAAAATTAGAAAAAATGGCGGAGACATGGGTGTTCGAAATTTTTTTAACTTTTTTAAAAAACCAGCATTGGAAAAACAAGAGAGCTCTACTCTCACATTTCACACATAATATCTTAAAAGTAAACATCGCACTAGCGACACTGCTTGCTGACAATTTTTTTTTGTTTTCCATTAGAACGAGTTTAAATACTGTTTTTTTGTATCAATTTGTGTATAAATACATCGTTGACAAAATCCTTGTTAGTAAAAGATGTTATAATTCTTTTGGCAGATATGGGAACAGCAATCATTAAAGAAAATAATAGGCCTGTTCCATAAAGCATTCGCGAAGATTTTGAATTTATTACAAGAAAACAATTTTAATGATGGTAGTTGCTGTAAGAAATTTTCATAAGGACAAACTCCGTCTTCTGATACATCTCAGAATCATGATTCTCACTTCAACGAAATTCGTGAAGATAAATTTTCAGATCAAATTGATATGGATGTGAAGCTATACACAAGAAACAAAAGCAAGACGCCTTCAGATTTTTATTTCTGCAAAAATTTAATGATATTTTAATGAAAGAGCCTACATCGAAAATTTGATTAAAGATATCAAAATTAAACAATGGTTAAACGTTAATCGATCAGATTTAGAAACTGTTGTGGTCCAAGTAGATGAATTTTTTAACATCTTAAGCGAAGATATGAAACGACTTCTTCGTCAGGATTATGTTGCCAAACAAAAAAGTATGCGTATTATTAGCGTGAATCAATAATTATTCGTCGGACGAATTCTGATGCAAGTAGAGTTTACTAAAAACTACACGATTGATTTAAATGATGCTTCTCATGGTAAGAATACTACAGAACACCTGAAGATAAATTCAACCACGCAAGTTACGATGCACTGTAAAAAATACTAGTAATTTTCCCATAAAATTCCTGTATCAATTCGTTTTGGTCATTAAAATTTTTTAAAGCGTCTTTCATTGGTTTAAAATCTACCTTAAAGTAGTATATTTTAAGGAATTTGGTATACAACTTTGAAAATAATGACCAGTATTGAAGGACTATAATTTTACCTAGATTAATTATGAGAAATTCTAGGCTTCAGAAACTAAGATTATGGTTCCTTAAAGCAACCCCTCCCGAAGCATTTGGAACATCGTCCATTCCTGCTTCCTTTACACTAGAAGGCTTCCTTTACACGCAAGAAACTTCGTTCAACCCTGTTCCTTAGAGTCCGGGCACTAGCCGTGAATGATCTTACATGACAGACCGCACAGTTGAAGATGAAGGTTTCACTTCTGAATGCTTTTTTAGATCTACCAACCTTTGTAGAATGTTGTGAGGAATAGTGTTCACGGACCAGCTGAAGTAATCCTAGAAAAATAGCCTTCTGCATCTGGCTCGAGCCTATCAGTCTTTTAGCCTGATGATGACAAGCCGAGATTTTGTTGAGTTCAATAAGAAATTAAGTTTTCATACCTCCAAGGCAGCGGATTATCAGAAGTAGAATATTGACTTTCTAGCCTCCGTACAGTGTGTTTGTTTCCTCCTTTGCCGTGATATTACCATTGGTTGTTGCCGAGAATTCAATCACATAAATTGTCTTGTTCTTCAGATCTTGGAGAACAATATCAGGCTTTGTAGCAATGATACGTTTAGTTGTGGAGAATGAGAAATTACAGTAGATCTTATACTGATCATTCTTTATAAGGGACTCAAATTCCCCCTTAGCACATGGTGTGGCGCGCATTAGATCGACTCTTTATGTACCCGTAGCATGTGTACTTTGAGCATCCACTAAGATAATTTCCCAATGTTAAAAGTTTATTTAAAATCAAGAATTGAGTATCTGTGTAAGCACGTTAGGGCATCGTTGACATATCTATACAAAATAATCATTCTTGTCGTGAGAAGCGATTCAAAATTTTGGATTCTAGTTCTTCCATTAGGAGGTCTGATACAAGAGCAGAGGCCGGAGATCCCATGGGGAAACCAAGAGTCTGCTTATGAAACTTGCCTTGGAAAGAACAGTACGTATTAGTAAAACAGAATTTCACAGTTTTTGAGAACGATTCTAAAGGTAGTTTAGTATATGAATATATTTTCTGCCAATTCTTTTTGAAATAATACAAAACTAGATCATGTGGCATGTTATTAAAAAAGGATTTAACGTCTGATGAGAAAATTTCGAAGTCATCAGGAATTGCGTATTTTTGTTATATTTTCAAGAATTTGCCAACTATCTTTCACCTGTCTTAATAATTGAACTAGAATAGGTGTAATGGCAATACTAATATATCTTGAGATCATATCAAGAGGAAAACCAATAATATATGTTACAAATCACAGGGAGTGTCCTATCGTGTGTAATAAAATAAAATAAATCTAAAAATGTTTTCTTATAAAATCTCATTTAAATCTAACTATGAAGTAATTTGATTGGCACACGATTGGTGGCCAATCACAAAACAGCATTCAGATTCTGGTTAAAACTCTGCGAACAGCTGCTCATTCGCAAAAGGTTGACGGACGCAAGAATGGAATGGACAGAGCGCCGCATGCGTTTTAGGCGTCAACTTATAATCAATTTAAAAATGGCGACAAACGAAAAAAAAACAAGTTTATTCTTTAAAGAACTTCTCATTGTTTACTTCATTGAACTCTCAAAGGATCTTAAGCCATCGAGTATGTGGAATCACGAGTCAATACTAAGAGCTACTGTCAAAGAATAAGATAGCACCTTTTCCTTAAATTTTTCTGCAATGGTAAGTACGATTTCTGTCATATTGAAAGCAGATCAATACCATCACATTCTAAAGCCTTCATATTTTATTTGCAATTTTATATGAATGAATAAATAAAGTAGTTAATTATTGAATAATAATTTCAGTATATATAAATTATCTATGAACATATTTCCAAGTTGATTTAATTTTTGGAGCTCTTGGCGCGTGAAGAAAAAAATAACTATAACAAATGATAAAAAGTGAGATCAAAGATCAAAATACCATGCTAATAATTAAAAGTGCAAAAAAGAAAACTGGGGTCCGAAGATTATTTACAGTTGTTGAGGATTTTATCAAAACCTGCAAAAAGTTCATAGAACTTTGATCAACAAATTAAAAAATCAATCTTTTCTTTTTATCAGAAAATGGCAAATGTAACTAATAGCAATTTGTTAAAACTAGAGTTTTCTACTGGTTACAGTTTCCACAGAAATTTCGCAAAACTGTACGTTGATGTTGCAGTTGAATGATCGTTGAGTAATAAGAGAAAAATAGGAGAGCAAACAATGAGAATTACACGAGTAGTCAAATAAGAAAAATATACAAAAAATGCTTAAAATATACAATTAGAAAATTTTCAGATTAATTGATTTTAGGGCAAATGCAACTTGACTCTTTGGTAACCTTCCTTGCTATTGTTGAATCACTCCCTGCAAGTTAGACTTGAATTAGGTCTAACTAAACGAGAATGCTAATTATTATTATCTCATCTCTCAACCTTGTTACTTATGGTAAAAAAATAATTGCGTTTTTGTTTACTTTCAAAAGCAATTTCAATTGTGCTTTTGGGGAGCCTTACACAGACCCGAAACACATTTTATGTTCACGGAAGAATAAAATCAGGGTAATTATGTGTAGTATTTTCATCAAGTAAAAAAAAGTGTTAAGCAATAAATAAACCAAACAGGTGAAATTCCTTTACTTATGTAATTATTATAAACAAATTATTAAAATAAAACTGAAATCTTCGAAATTTTCAGTGTTTCAATGTATACATATATCAGGTTATTGTCATTTGAATAAAAATAATTATCTTTGCTGACGTTGAAATTTTCTTTAAAGTCATATTAACAAACGACCATGAATACGGATAAATATGATGTCATTTCTAAGCAATCATGAAAAAATATAGTCATAAACTTAAAAATACGATATGGGCCACTTTCGTTAACTAGTGATCAGATGCAACGTCAGATTCTAAATATATTCCTTTGTTCGCACCATTCTTTGAAATGTTTGAAAATCTATAAATTATCTTTAAAATATTATTACATTAGGAGGCGTTCTATGCGTTTTAATAACAATTAGGCAAGACTTTCTCTAAATTATTTCATTTAACTATATCAAATATTTTTGAAGTAAAAAAAAATGTAACTGACGTCGCATCTGATAAAAATATATTTAAGCGGTGAGATCTCTTATCCTGAGCTTCGCAGAAATTGAGATTTCACGATTAAATTCTTTTTATGACTTTTTAAACCTATTTACCTCAGTCAGAAGAGACCCCCCACCCCTCATTTTATTTTATATTTGAAAGAAGAATTCTGCAATTTCTATTTATTTTTTTATTTTAACAAGTGTTGGTTTCGACATGATGTTTCCCATGTAAAATTCATAGAGAAAAATCACTTTTTTGAGTTTTGGAATAATTTTGTAGGGTTTCAAAAAATTTGTCTTTTTTTTACTTTAAATTATTAATATTGGTCTATTAGAATTTTTGTTATTATTGGTTAATTATTTGTTATTATTTGAACAAATTCCATTTGGTTAATTAAATTTATGTCACTTAATAGAAAGAAACGGTCAGTTTCACGAATTTAAAAAAAAAAACATCTTTTACACAAATATTTAAAAAAACATCAAAAACATGAAAATAATAAAATCCATTTGTTTAAAACATGAAGAATTAATGAAAAAATGTTAATAAATATTCTACTGGACTAATAGTCATAATTTTTAGCAGAAAAAATTAATTTTCGAGAATTATTTTAACTAAAAAAGGATGAGAATACAGTGTTCAAAGGGTCAATTTTATGAAGAATTGACATCTTTTGTTTTAAGGGTAGTTTTCAGGTATTCGTGGGGGTGTGTTAGGGGTGAAAAGTCCATATGTCTGATACATGAAATTCTTCGTTGGATAATTTTATACAGGCTCCCATACTTTCCCGTGAAATTTTGTAAACCCTAAATAATTATTCTAATAAATTAAAAAAGGCATTTTTCCCCATATATTTTAGATGGGAAACTTTAAGTTAAAACGGGCACATGTTAAAATAAAAAAAAAAAATTACGGAATCCCCATTTTCGGACTTGGAATAAAATGGGAGAGATCACTGCCCTCTATCATCCAAAAAATTTAGCTATGCATTTTTAATGAAAAAATATACTGTCTCAACAACTCTTATAAACATTATTTTTTAATTGCACTAAATATTGATAGAAATTTTCATAAATAAAATATAAGGATAACATGTTTTGTAGAATTTATTGTAATTTTTAAATTTCTATTATGTACAATCTGATTACAATTTCAACCAATTTTGTTCATGAAACTGACTCTGATGGTAAGTAAATATCCCAAAACGACACGTTTAAAGCTAATACTACATGAGATAACGACTGTTGTCTATATTATACATGAGATAAGAAAGTGCTTGAATATTTATTATTCACAGTGTTAACCACAAAATTCTTAAGTGATAAAGTAATAAGTTTTTGTTCTCATTTCAAAATATGAGAATTTGCTATTCTCTCATCATATCCTTGGCGATTATCGTCTATTTTATTGGTAAATATAATCATACAGTACATTTATACATTAAAATACATTTACCTACAATAATTTAATAAATCAGAAAATTCTCTGAGTGCGTCTTAAGTATGAGATGTAACATCTGCCTACGTACACAGATAGAAAGGTTCACTATATTCATGTCTTCCCAGTATCCCACAATACTCTATGATACCCCAAAAATGACACAAATTTATCTGATTTTAAAAAATTCAGTAAAAGAGGTTTTTTGGGTCACTGATTTTGAGTATGCTGTCAAAATTCAAAAATTCAAAATGGCGGATACAGTATTGTGTGTGTGGCATGGATATGTCTTTCAGCAATTCTATATTACAAATCTGAAAACGGATATAGTGACGTAACTTTTTCTGGAAGTATTCATCTTAAGAAATGAAATGACGTAAATTAATGTAAATAAATAATTCATCATAATGAGGAAAGGGAAAAGTAAAAATTTGAATATCCAAGGAATATTAAATATACACTTGTTTCTGAAAATCAATCGACTACTAACATTTTTTTTAGTTTTATATTTCTTTTTAGTAGTAACACAATACTTAATCAAATGCTATTAAAGCAGAATGTTAAAAAGAGCTTATTTTTTGCCTGCCAGTGTAAAATAAACATGGAATCAGCAAAGTTTAATTCGTATGACTCCGTAACGAAGGAAAGCTTTTACACATAGCCTCCAGTCATATTTAAAAAAAAATTCTTGCTTGATTTTAAAAAACTTGGTAGGCAAAATGAAAAAAAGATTCAAAATGCTTTGATGGTGGTCTTCTCGATGATGGATTCAATATGTCTAGTGTAGAAATATTATTAATTTATAATTTTTTCAAGACTTTCAACCTTTTTTAGCCGTTCCGACGCGAAGCAATACATAAGATGTTGCTTTTAGGTATTTATGAAGCGATGCCCGCTTTTTGTATGCCTAAGCCACAGGAACTAGTTTGATCAGTCGCATACGCAAAATTTTTTAAATAATATTTTAGGGTCAGGAATAAAGTTTTCCGCGAAGACAAACTCTCAGCAGCGTAGTGCCGTAAATAAATTCGGCCGAATTGGAGCTACAACGCGAAATCCTAATTCTCTGAAACAGCACCCTGAGTTGTTTCTTATGTTCCTTATCGTTGGCAGAAGCAACCAAAATATCGTCGACGGAATCAAAAACATAATCTAGATCGCGTGAGAAACGGAAAATGTACCTTTAATAGGACTGGAATGCGGTACGTAATATTAAAATCATAACGGTATATTTAAACAGTCTGAAACTGTAACTATCGCCGCTTTAGGTATATCCTCAGCAGCTACCGGAATTTGACGGAAGGCTTTTAAAAGATCAAGGTTCCAGAAGAATGATTTGTCGTGCAATTTCTTCAAAAATTTTGGAGGTGTGAAACAGGATATCTCTCTAGGATAGTGGTGGCATCGTGCCATCGTGTTTGGTGTCATATGAATGGATGCCGCCCACGGACTCCTGGGAGGACGGCAAAAGCCAGAATCAATCATTTGTTAAAATTGAGTTTTGCAGGCCGCGAATTTGTCAGGAGACAAATATCTGGTACGTTTGGCGATCGGGGCATACAGATGCTTGCGTTTTTTATGAAACTTGAAGAATTGTAGCCGCTGGTAGTATCTGCGAATCTGGATTTGTGCAGGAATCGGACTAAGCGATAGTATGCCATGTATTCGGTTTCAATTATTGGATACGGGACCTTGGTACGTAAAAGTTTCGTCCCATATGTAGTAATACGCATGCCAATTGTCGCGTGCAGCACACCTCACAATGGTGTTGCTGTAAGCTTTTTCTCTACCGGTAGCAGAGAAAGATCAGAGCCGTGCTCACTGAGGAAGACAACTCCGAAATTACGATCTCGGATGTGAAGAAGTATAGAGTTGACCTTACCTGAATACATCCTTTCTACGCGAAAAGGTGCTGTTATTTCTCCGATGACAAAGAGGGTTAAACCCATGCCGACAGTTTCTGGCATCGATAATCCTTTTCACCGAATTTTCCATGATAAGAACATAGATCCTTCGAGGCAGCGCTTTTTAAGCGGTCGCCTGTTTTGTCAACTTTTGTAGTTTCTTATTTAAGCGATTTACCTTCACTTCCCGATTTTCCGACGATGTGCTGGAAACAGAGAAAGAAGTATTAGGTTTATCGAATATTTCACAAAAAGTTGCTGAAGAAATGTTAAAGTTACCGAAACCTGCGGCTTCCGTGACCTTTTTAGCCATTCTCGCTCAATCGCCTAGGCTATCCACGTTATACATTGCTAGAACTGCATTAATATCGTTTGCTAACTGATCGAGAAAAATGCTTTTTAAAATCTCCTCGCTATTGGTATTGTCATTTAAACATCATAGCCGACTCAAAATAACTGAAGGTTTTTTAACTGAAAGGACTTCTCCCTTTAATAATTGCCGAAGTCGAGTTTTAGGAGAGAGTTAAAATTATCGAGGTAACATTAGATGTTTAATATGCGTGTATTTCTCTGTACAACTCGGAGACATCGCTAAAATATCGTTGATGTGGGCAACAATTACGAAATCAAGGTTCGCCACGACATAATCAGCCTTTGTTCACTCAGCCTGTATCTGTATCTACATCAGCAAGTTGTTCATTCCCAGTAGGTGGACCTCCCGCAAGGAAGTTTTTGACCACAGAATCCATTATTTTATCAGGATCAGAACCTGATAAATAAAAGAAAATAAGTTGCCGTAAGCATAACAGCACAAAACGTCAGGGATAAATAGCGCAAGTGGGAATGGTTAGAAATTTGTTGAATTATTAAATATTGACTTTTGTCAAAAAGGTGAAATACATTAAGATTCTAGCATGAATAGTGGCTTGAAACGTTGAATGAGACCTTTTAAAACTATTAATAAACAAACTAGAGCCGTAAAAAAGTGACTTTATCAAACATTGATGTAAAGGTTATACATTTATCACAAGCATTCGCGTAGATATTTACTAAAAGAATAGTGACGAAAAAGTGACGAAATTTGACAAGAGGTAATCGTACCTGTTTAAACAGAGAATGCGTAAACGACACGCCTCGACGAATGCGGAAAAATTACATTCTTTTTAGTTAATGATTTGGAAATAAAAGTTTATACCTGGAATAACATTCCGTTGAACATGGCAGTGACCTGCGCCAAAAAAAGGATGAAAAATCCTAAAGGACATCAAACATAGCGGAGACCTTCGCCGAACAAAAGATCTCCTTAGATTAGAATCATTTCAACAATACACGCAAAAACTCTCATTAAAATGGTGTATGACGAACATGATAATGAATTGGGTAATGCTGAAAATTAAGAGTAATAAATATTATGGCGAAGAAAAATTCGAAAATATAAAAATGTTTCCAAATGAGGATTGGGTTTCATAGCAATGATGATATCTGGTAGTTAGAACAAATAGGGACTATGTTACCGAAAACTTCGAACAAAAATAAAATGACAAATCCCTAATCGAACTTAGGGGTATTAATGCGCTTCCCCTGGCATTCGAAGTACCAACCCCTTCCCCTCCTGCCAGGAGTCACTCCAGTCTTTCGACATCATTGTCGAAATCAAATTCTGACGATACAAGTAGACGATCCGTCTACTCGTAACTCCTAATTTTTTTCTACGAATAAAACTGGAATACACAATAGGTCCTTTTGAGGTAGTAAAAGTGTTTCAAACGCAAAAAACATTTTGCTTTCTGATTTAATTTCAATTTTTGTATTAATCTTAACCTACACAATGATCTCAGTATAATTTCTTCTTATTAGTTAAAATTCTCTTTGAGGAATAAAACTGATGATGATTAAACAAGAAAACAGATCGCTGCATTTTTATTTCTTATGAGGTAATTTTATATTTACGACAGTACCAAATCCCTCTTTTATACGTTATGCGTGGGGGTTCACAAGAAAAGAGGCCTTGTAGCCTCCATGGAATGTCGTATAGAGTCATGTGGCCGAATAAGTACCGTGCATTTTCAGCCGCAGACGAACCCTTTATGTTAAAAAGCGAGTCACCGGGGAATTTTTAAAATAAGAACATCGCAAAAAAGTGTTTGGAGAACACATTCGGTGTAGGCCTTACGAGGAAAAGGTTTTAGGATCGACATTTTTTCAATTTCATTCGATACTTCTTACAGATTTTTTGTTAGTTGAGCCCAGTTTCAAAAATATGGATTTCTGAACATTTCGGCAACAGTCACAGATTCACTAGTATCAGTCTCTTGCGAGCTGATGTGATATCGTGGTATCGTTTCTGCTTGCGGCTCACTTGCAGCCGGTAAAAAATTTTAGAAAGAAAAGTGTACGTAACATGCTCAGAATCAGGGAAATTAGGCAAAGAGCTTTTCCTTAAATATTTGCAAAACGTTCTCAAACATTATGTTGCAGATTTTCTATATTTTATTATGTTTTTAGCAATCATTCAGGTGAAGTATCTTTTACGGTTAAAATAATATAATTGAAATGCATCCCTTTGCGCCAACATTGTAACATCTATTTTTATCACTAGGCAAAAAAACTTATTTTAATGATGCAAAATACGCATTTTACGCTTTGAAATTATGGCCTACAAAAAATGAGTTTTTGAGCGTCAATCATGTTTGTAAAAGAGTTCCTTTTAAAAAATGCGGCCGCTGCGAAAGAAGATAAGAAACTTAGAAAAACGTGAATAGCTTCTAAACTTCTAAAATCTCGTAAAATTTTTACACGCACAGAGAAAACATTTTTAATTGAAAGTTGTTGTATTTATTAAGTAATTTGTTAACTTGTAATAAAATAATGGAACGCAAGTGACTGTTAAAACGCATTCTCAACAATTTTGATTTTTTCAAACTATATGTTATTTTAACAAATAGCTTCCGAGATATTTATCTGCTATTGAAGGGTAGCGTGTTAACCGTTTTTTTCTAACCTTAATTTTTTTTCAACAATTTTTGAAACAATTGATATTACGTCAAAATGGTCATCTCCAAATCAAATGATTTTTTCGTTTAATTTTTAATTGTTCTATCTAGAATATGGTAATCAAGTTTAAAAGTGGACGGTTGAATATTTTGTGAAATAAAAATAATTATATTTTACAACGCGCACAATAATTGTATCAACAAATACTCGACATTAGGGGTAGTTCGTCTTCAAAGTATATTTTTTGCTCATAAACCGCTTAATTTCATCGCTAGGACAATACGTGGACATACAATTTAAGATTAAATGTTATTTGTTTATTATATAAACAAATGATATAAGCAATTGCACATTTTCGTCGTCTTTAGGTGAAAAGAAACCATCTTTTCTTCCAACCTTATTGCAATTATGTTGTCAGTGATGTTTTCTGAAAATTTTGTTGCCACATATCAATATCTGATTATTACATAAACAAATTATATATACAAATTCACATTTTAGGCGTTTTTAAGCCAAAAGAAATCGCTTTTTTCTGCCCTCGCTAAAATTATATTGCCAATTATGTTTTCTGACAAAAAATTTGCCACATATAAATATCTTTTTACACCATTAACAAATTATATAAACAAATGCACATTTTGGGTGTTTTTCAGGAAAAATTAACCGCTTTTTTTTCTGAACTTGACAAAATTATATCGCCAATAATGTTTTCTGAAAAACTGATTTGCCACACACCAATATTTTTTTTATTTTTTAAACCGGTTGTATAAAAAATGAACATTGTGGGCGTTTTCGATTGGAAATAAATCGCGTTTTCTGGTATTGTTTTTTTAAAATTATATTGACAATAATGTTTTCAGAAAAATATTCCTATTATTTATTATATTAAATATATTATTGCTATTATTTTTCATGATTTGTGTATTTTGCAATTAAATTGTATAAACAAATGTAAATTTTAGTTATTTTTGTACAGAAATAAAGCTTTTTTCATCGTATTTATTTAAAAAAGCACCTTGATTCTTCTCATTGTAATATATAAATTATCTATTTGCTCATTAAAATTGTTTTTGAATTACACAAATTGCATTGTTGGGCAAGATGTAATGTAAAAAAAATTGCCAACCTCATTTTAACAAGAACACAAGAAGGAAAATTGTTTTTCTGCTTATAAACGCCTTTGATGTGGAGTTTTTATATGATTTGTTTATAAACTTTACGAATTTCATTTTATCGAAAAATTTTCAATGTAGTTTGAAAAATAATAAAAGAAAAATGATTTTTTTTTTTGAAATATCTGCAATGTACATTTGTTTATAAAATAAACAAAGAGCGATGCTGGGCAACATTTTTGGGCGAAATTTTTTCAGAAAACATCATTGACAGATAATTTCAGCAAGGTCAGAAGAAAAAATGATTTTTTATTGTTTTAAAACAACCAAAATGTTATTATTAGGTGGTTAACAACTTTTCAGAAAGTTTTATTGGCAATATAATTTCAGCAAGATAAAAAAAAAACGATTTCTTTCCGCTTAAGAATCGCCGTAAATGTGCATTCATTCGTATAATTGGTTTATGCAATAAACACGTATAGATAGGATGCAAAATTTGTTCAAAAAACATCATTGCAATACAATTTCAGCAAGGTCAGAAAAAAAAGATTTCTTTTGGCTTAAAGAGGATCAAAATGTGCATTTGTCTATATAATTTGTTTATAAAATAAGAAAATATTAATATTTTTTGTTTATATTTTTGTTTATATAATTGTTTATATAATTTTTTTACAAACTAAAATAAATAAATTTTATTCCTAACTTTAAATATTAACGTGTCATCCGACCGATAAAAGGAAGCGATTTCAGAGCATAAATATACCAAGGGACGAGAAGCATAAGAAAAATTTTGTGTAGAATACAAAAAATCAAATAAAAACATCGACATGTTTTTCGCTGTTTGCCTTGAAAGAAAAATTTAAAAAAAACTAAAAATCAAGTGGTCTTTTGGAAACTTCCACTAATGTATTTTAAGTTTACACTCAAATCTAAAGGTACGAGTGTTCCACTAATACGAGCATCCAGACTCCAATGGAGCGAGCGCATTTTTTCCGATCTACCCTCGAAATATAACATCGTTGGAGCGTGAGCCCCTTTCACGGTCGTATCTTAGGAGTTCCTAATTTACTAGTATCTCGTATCTTTGGATTTCGAGTGTATTTCCGAATCGAAAGGTAACGCTACAATACATAATGCTGTAGTTTCCAAATGCTGGAATAAGCATAATACCTCACACGTACAGAATTGATGAAATTCAAGGAATTCGGGGAATTCATATAACGCCCAGATTCAAAAAATTCTGGAATTAACGGAAGTCTTGCACTTCATATCGTTTTAGAAATTTACAGAATTTAAGGAATTAACGTGATTCGCGGAACTCATGGAATTCATGGAATTCGCGGAATTCATGGGATTCAAGGAATTTCTAGGATTCAAGGAATTTATGGAATATAAGGAATTCAAGGAATTCATGGGATTCAAGGAATTTACAGAATTTATAGAATACATCGAATTTTACGAATTTATTAAATTGAAGTCAGTCGTAGAATTAATTAAATTTAAATAATGCATGGAATTCCGTAAATTTCGTAAATTATTTGAATTCTGTTAATTCCATAAATACATTGAATTCCGTGAAATCCATGAATTCCAAGAATTCCGTGAATGACACCAGTTCTATGTATCGCGAGAATTCCATGAATTGCGTGAATTATACTAATCCTATGATTGTTGGAAATATCACAAATCCAGTGAATTTCGTGAATTTTAATGAGTTCCTTCAGTTCCATGAATTCCACGAATTCCATTAATTTCTCAAATTCCATTAATTCCTCCAATTCTGCTAATTTCTTTAATTCCTTTAATTCAGTGAATGCTGGGCGTTACAGTCAATTCTAAGAATTCCTTGAATCACGTAAATTCACGAAATTCAGCGAATTCCCTGAACTCCGCTTATTTTAGCAATGCCATTAATTTAATAAAATGCATAAATTCCATCCATTCCATCAATTTCATGAATTCCATCGATTCTATGATTTGTATGAATTCCATGAGTTCCGCCAATTCCATGAATTCCGCGAAACCCAATTATTCATTAAATTCCATAAATTCTGTCAGTTCCATGAATTCTGTCAGTTCCATGAATTCTGTGAATTCCTTCAATTCCATGAATTCCTTTATTCCTTGAATTACGGGTGGTACAGTCAATTCCAAGAATTCCTTGAATTACGTGAATTCCATCAATTATGTGAATCCCATGCAATCCGCGAATTCAATGAATTCAGCAAATTCAAAATTTTGGTAAATTCTGTGTATTGTATAAATTTGATAGGTTCCATGAATTCCGCCAATCCAGTGAATTTCGAGATTTCAGGCAATTTCTTCAATTCTATGAATTTCTCTTAGTCCATAAATATCGTAAATTCCTTCAGTTCTATGAATTTTTTGAATTCCGTGACTTTCGTTAATTTTATGAATTTCATAAATTCTTTGAATCCCTCAAATTAATTTTATTTCATAAATTCCTCCATTTCGAGGAATTCCGTGCGTATCCCGAATTCCGTGAATTCCCTGTATTTTGGTGAAAACCTTAAATCCCATGAATTCCTTGAATTAATTGAATTCTATGAATTTCTTGCATTCGACAAATTTCCTGAATTCGATGGATTCCGTGAATTACTTGAATTTCATTAATTTAATGAATGGATGGTGACCGGAAGATTTACGGAACTTACAATACATTTATTGTAATTTTGTCATTCCAAAACCACGTTGTTAATTTTTCTTTGCGCTTGTATTGCAGACGTGTTCTAGAAGTGTTGTAGCGTTTTAAACACTTTTAACAGTGTAGTATATAACGGTAGTATATATAAATATATATTTCTTAGTTGTATAGCCGATTCCGCGCCGTCGTCAATGACTTTCAGTATCTATTTTGGAATTGGACATAGTGAGGACCAACTGACGATTCTGTACTTTACGAAAAAATTAATGCTCTTATTCTTTTTGCAGATTTTAGTGCACAGTCCGATACTTTACCTAAAAGAAAACGTATTCCTCGTGATCCTCAGCCCGCTACTTCTCATTCTCCAAACTTGCGTGTTTCTCCCGTCCGAAACGATTCTGATGCCGGGCCCCTACTTCGTTCCAGGTCCAGATCTCCTACTTCCAGTCGTCATCATTCATGCATATTTGGATATAATATCGAATTACTTGAACTCATCAGGCTTATTCCCAACAAAAATCCGCTCCGTTTATTTGAAATTCGCAGATACACTTTTCCTGCCGATACCACCATCAAAGTGAGAAAAGGATACAAGCTTGCGCCTATGCCAAAAGAAGAGCAATTTGTTTTAACGACATCAAACAATGACATCCTGGCATTATTGCACCGAAATAACACATTTCTTCGAGGAATATATTCTAGTGAATCAGCTCTAAAACGGGTGAAAATTAACATAGTCAGCAACGTCGTTGTTGAATTGAATGAATATGAAGTAGAGGAAACTCCCAGCAGCAGCAATCATCCCATCGCAAAAAGTTTTAGCATAGTACTTTTGCATCATATTCATTGATTTCCTATATATGCACCGTATTTTCCTAAAAAGTAAAGGATTATGTAAAATGGGATAACAGTTTTAATAAAATATTTTGTAAAACTGACTCAAAGGATATATAAATACCTCAAAAGGAAAAGCTCAAAGTTGATAATCCACGATATCCACTGTTTAATTTATTGCATATCCATGGCGATTACCGTTTTTTCTATTTCTACACCGCTGAAAATTTCTGTTGAACACTGCTACTATATCTATTGGAAGTTTATTTTCAAAACGAAAGGTTTACTACAATACAAAATTTTGTGGTTGTGTTGCGGTCGAAGCGATACCTTGAAAAAAAATTTTTTAATGTAAATCATTTCTCAGGACACTTGAAAGAAATGTTATGACACAGTCAAAGCTTTTATTAATATACACCAAAGAACGCGGACATTTATGGAATTTACGGGACTCGTAAAGTTAAGGAATTCATAATAATTTCGAAATTTAAGGAATTCACAAAATGCCCGGAATTCACGAATTTCAAGGAATTCAGGTAATGCACTGAATTGAAGGAATTCTTGACATTCAACTAGTTCACGGAATTTGACGAATTCAAGAAATTCAAGAAATTTACGGAACTCACGCATTTTATGAAATTCGCAGATTTCATGGATATCAAGTCATTTACAGAATCCATAGAGTTTACGAAATCCAAGTAATTTCCTCAAATCCAGGAAATTCAATAAATTCATGTAATTCAAGTAATTCAGGGAATTCAAAGTATTCATGGAATTCAAGAAATTTATGGAATTCAAAGAATTTAAGGAATTCTAGGACTTCTTAGAATTTAAAAGATTTATGGAAGTCACGGTATTTCAGGAATTCATGCAATTAAATAAAATTAAGGAATTTACCGAATGCAAGAAATTTATGGACTACTGCGAGTTCCGTTAATTCATTTCCTTCAAGCATTTCCGTGAATTCATAGATTCTACTGTATTCAAGAGAATTCTAATGAATTAAGCAGAATTATACTAAAGTCAGGATAATTCTACAAAATCCCAGAAAGTTTCACAGAATTTATAAGAATTTAACTTATTTGAGAAAACTCTGCTGATTTAAGGAGAATTCTCTTAAATCTAAGACAAATATTCAAAATCGAAGAGAACTTTATATACCTTAAGGTGATTCTACTCAATTTAAAAGAATTAAATAAAATTTTAAAGAATTTTACATAATTCAAGAAAATTCTACCGAATTTAGGAGATATTTACTAAATTCAGTAGAATTCTACGAAATCCCAGAGAGTTCTACAAAATTTTTTGAGAATTTCACTTATTTAAGAAAATTCTGCTGATTTCAAGAGAATTATCTTAAATCTAAGACAATTCCACTAAATCAAAGAGAATTTCACATAATTCAAGAGATTTCTACTGAATTTAGGAGATTTCTACAAAATCAAAGAGAATTCTATAGTATTCATGAGAATTTCACTTATTTAAGAAAACTCTGCTGATTTCAAGAGAATTCTGTCAAATCTAAGACAGTTCTATCAAATCGAAGAGAATTTTATATACGTTAAGATGGATCTACTAAATTAAAAAGAATTGAATAAAATTTAAAAGAATTTTGCATAACGCAAGATAATTCTGTTGAATTTAAGCAATTTCCACTGAATTCAAAAGAATTGTGTTAAAATTAAAATAATTCGACCGAATTAGAAGGCATTTTGCAGATTTTAAGAAAATTCTGCTGAATTCATTATAAATTCTTGAGAAAATATAGAACTTTATTAATTTGCAGTTTTATATCTTTCATAATAAAAAATCATTTAGGAATAGAAAAAGACATAACAATTATTTGAAAAAATATTAGAGTAAAATAAATTCTATTTACAAGAGCATCGTCAGAACATTTTTTAAAGAATAAGACTGAAATCCAGAGAGTTCTACATAATTTAAAAGCGTCCTACTAAATTCAAAATAATTAGGCACATTTTAGAAAAATATTACATAATTTATTATAATTCCACTAAATTTAATAGAATGATACAAAATTCAAGAAAATTCCACTGAAATCAGGAAAATGAAAAGATTCAAAGATATTATTGCAGACTTCGCCGCGTGTCAGTTTGCAATTCTCCAGTAGAGATTTGGTTCTGCGTCCATATGTCTCTACCGAATTCTGATATTTTTGAACATCCATAAAAATAGTGAATCTCCAGACACTAACTCTTCTTTGCATGAGTCCTGCCTTCTCGTAGTAGATTCTGGTACTGTTGGTGAGGAGAGTGACTCTGTAAAGGTTTTTGCCCTGTCCAATGCCAGTCGCTGCATATACATAGCATAGAAAGATCCAAAGACACGGGCCGAACATTTTGAAATAATTGATTAACTCTGCTTTTATATTCATCCTCTATGATCAAAATAAAATTGCCCTATGATCTTTTTCGGTATTTTAACCTCTCTTATTTTTGGTTGCGGTGGCCAAGATTTTAATTCTCCATCCCAGAATCATTCCAGAATGAATAATTCTGTGTTTCTTTAGCAGAGAGTCTTTCGACTAACTATCAGATATATTTTGTAGTAGATTTTATTACCTATTGACTAAATTAGAGAAAATTTTCAAAACCAAAAATAAAATAAATAAAATGAAATTTTTGAGTGGTTCACCACCTCGAAATTATTTTGGGACGAAATAATCCTTGGGTAAGCTCCGACATCATGAAATCTTTTCGAGTTTAATATGTTTCTAATTTTTCTGTTCTTTTCTACCTTTAATTTAATTCTGTTGGTTTTACTTTAATTATTTTAACCGGCCTAAATCTTAACTACCTTAAGCCTTTTGGCATGTTTTATAAATCGCGAGCCAGCTTCCCCTTCTAGAATCACGTTATGATTATCGGTTAATCATACGACCTTGTATGGACCATGACTTCGGGATCGTAGTATTTCTTTGATCTTTCCTTTGCATTTATCAGATTCCTTGCTGCGATCTCTTCAATCTCGTTAAGTTAGACGATTAGATTATGCAAGTAGGTGTCATAGGTTTCTAGGTGGTCTTTAGACGGAAACGAGGTGGTTATCCGTGCGGTTTTTCCAAGAACTAATTCATAGGGAGTAACTTACGTCCCTTCGTGACCGACGTGTTGTACGCAAACATGGCGAATGGGAGCAGTCTTTCCTAATCATCAGAATCGTTCGCGTAATGTTTTATATGATCTGTTAAAACCATATGACTTCTCTCCAGGGATCCATTCATTTGAGGACAATACCCGGAAGTCATTAATTGTTTTACGTTGAAAAGTTTTTCCAGTTTCCACATCATTTTGCGCACAAAGGCTTCTCCACGATCACTCAGGATGAACTTCGGCGCACGGTACTGAGAGAATAGGTGAGTAGCAACATTCGGGGTTGTAAGGGGTATTCCTACAGTGTCAAATGACACTATGTCAAATGCGCCAAATGGTGTATCGGCAATCACCACTGGCTCGCGTGTGCCAACTCGCATGAGCAAAGGGTGATCTGGACGTTACCACTCCGTAAAATAGGGGTCAAGGTGTCCCGCAATTTATCTCGGGGCATCGAACCAAGCAAGTCTCCTGAACTTGCTATACGGCATCTTTTAGTAGAGCAAGGCAAATGTTCCGTGTTCCAGCAATGACGCTCTTCCAGTCGAGTTAATCAATATGTCTCGTTTTTGAAACGATAGAGTATGTTTAATATTGACCGTTAAGAGTAACCATGACTTGCTTCTTTTGAGTTTGGCTTTCCCGGAGGTCTTGTAGATTAAGACGCTCGGTACCCAGGAGGACCTCGACGGTCGAATTCGTAGGTTCACAGTCTGCTGAAAAAAATGGGCGTAATTTTCGCGGCGATATGTCAATGTCTCTTTCCATTGACAGCTTATGTTAAAGTCTTCAGTTCGATCTAAACAGGATTCTGCATTTAGAGGATGCGCGTCAGAAGCATAATAGGTATACTGATAAATCCCGTAGAGACATTAAGTATCAGGTAGGTGACCGAGTTCTTAAGCGTTGGGTGAAGCTTTCCTTTAAAGAGAAAGGTATTGCGGCGTTGATCCCTACGGAAATTTCACTTGAAGGACCTCAAACCTTACTGCGAACCAGAAGATAAAAAGGCCTAGCTTAATATTAGGTTGTGTCGCCTGTTAGTCTCTATTAGGTTTTATTCAATTGTGATATATGATTTTTGCATTAGTTTGGCACGTATTTTCGAAATTTATTTTGTAGGGCAGGAGAGACCCTCATCTGAAGATGAGTTGTGCATCGTCGTCCGGTTTGGCCCGTGAAGCGAAATTGTCAGGCGAGCGTAGACAAACGCCTACGCTGTTTTCCTTGATTGATGACTGGCAGGTCACCGACAAAAAGCCGGAGATTGACTACCGAGATATCCTGGAGCTGAGCCAGTATATGTTGTTCGGAAAAATAAATGGAGGAGAGGTGTTAGGGCGCATCAGTTTAGAGCATCCTAGGGTGGTAGTACCGCTATCCAAAAGAGAGTTATTTTTAGAGAGGGTCCGGGGCTCTATGACGCTTTTGCTAGCTGCAGACTAGGGGGCCTAAGGAGAAGAAAAGGAGCGTCACTTTTGCGGCCAAACTTCCCCCCCCTCCCATCAACTTACCAGGATGGCCTGGCCTGAGCCTAGACCTGGCCCCAGTAATACTCCACCCTCTGCGTTGCTTGTCCGGGCTGTGGCCTCATCACCATCGCAGGCTAAGGTGCCAGAAATAGGCCCAAGAAGGATCCAACCTCTCGTCAACACAGGTCGGGGAGCCGGATCTGGGATCCAGTAGAGTGGCGCCATCCTTGCCGTTCTTGCGGTCTATGGCTACGTCAACTTCCGAGGCTGGGGAGCCTAAGCTGGACTCGATAGATTTAATTGCTCCTGATTCGCCAAAAAAATTTTCTATCCAGAAAACAGGAAGCAGAGCAGAAGAAAACGTGACAGAAGTATGTTCCAGTTGGTGCGGTTCTCTTGCTATTTGTTCGCCCACACAGGAAAAGTTGACCGCTGGAAGGCAAGGAATCCCTAGTTCAACTTTGGCCAGGCCCGCGCTCCCTGTTACAGCTGCGATAAAAGGGGCCACATATGGCAGTAGTGCCCAGCCAGGGTCCGCTATTAGGATACCACGTACATGTTGTTTCGTCTCTTTCTTTATTTTACTTTTATTTCTCTCACCTTGTTTCACTCTTACCGTTGCGCGGGATGACGTAAGGGCATGGCAAGTATGGCGTCTTTCTGAAAATTGTCGATTGTACAATGAATGAAATCAGTTTAATATAAATAAATCGTTTCAATAGCTCAGTCCTGCGTTTATTTTTTTCAGACTATCCCTGGCGAAAGGTAGAAGGATACATTAGTCCTTGAATTTACTTAATTATTTATTGTTATTTATTATTATTTTTCTTTTATTTTCCAAGAGAATTTCGTTTTGTCTGCTATAGCGTAGAAAAAATTCAAGTCAATCAAGAATGCTAATGGACAATAAGCCTTCTTGCATCTGAGGCAACCTTGTATCGAAATAGAGGTTCCCCAGGCCTTTGCTAGAGGGGAAGGAATTGTAATGTTGCAGTTTTAACACTGCAAAATTACTCGTTTTTTTGTATTTGTGGCTGTTATTTGTATGCAACTCTTCTCTGTTTCACGAATGCCCGTCGGCCAATATAGGGTCTGACTAGAGGTGGATAGATTAAAACATCGTTTTCATTAGAAGTTCGGTAATGTGCGACGCTGTTTTAAATTTATTGTTAACGGACGCGAATTTTAATTGATGTAGTTAACCGGTTAATTAACCGGCCTTATAAGCTAAATTTGTGTTGATTTATGTCGTCTTGGGCGATTAAAATCCCTCTTGTTTGAATGATTAAGATTTACAGGTCAACGCTCTCGATACTCCACCATTTTTTCAGTCAAGCCGGTCACCCCTAAAACTAAATTTTTTTTATTTTGATGAAATTTATTTTACGTATCGCTAAGGCGGTATTATTTGAAAACCTGGCGCGGAAAATTAACTTATCTAAATTCGTAATCGAAATTTAAACTATGTTTTTCTCAGTAATTTAGGAGATTAACAATAGAGACATAACGGATATTTTCTCACGATATTGTAGATGCGGAAAATTATTCGTTATATGAAATCAACAAAATGCCTTCAAAAAAACGGTGATGTTAAATAATGAAGATGTTTTTCCTACGTGTATCAAAATTCCACACAAACTCCTGATTTTTCTAGAAAATGAAAAATTACATAAGTTTTGTCATCAGTTTTAACGAATTTCGGCAATTAAATCATCTTATATGATCCTGATTCTCATGAAGTATAAATATCTCAGAACCACAAGATTGACACTAATAATCTCTAAGATAACGATCGCATAATGTATTTCGTATATAACCTAAGGAGGCAGTGGAATATTTTTCAGTTAGGTTTTTAGACAAATTCTCCACTGAAACGTTAATAAGCCCTTGCCTGACTAGAAAATATGACAATTTTTTATACCGTTGTCGTGTCCTTGGCGGCTATCTTCAATTTCATTGGTAAATATAATAATTAAATACTTTGACAATTGTTATTATATTTTTGTAAGCTATTTGAAACGCATTCCATTTGTCCACATCCTATCGGTGTTCCATAATAGCCGTTCTTTTAAAAAATGCTCGAAAAATTAACAACATGTAAGTTGCGGATCCAATATTCTAAATAAGGTGCGTATACTACTGTAAGTGATTTTATTTTATAAACTTTGTCTCCGGGATGCAAGCAAAGAACTTCTCTAACGCAAAAAGTTGCACGCTGAGGGTATCATTCGAAAAAATCCTTATATAATAACCAAGAAAATTCCTACCGCTTATGATATCAGGTTTAAAGATGCCGAATAGAAACCGGTTAGGACCAGGTAAAAAGTAATATGCAGCATTCCTGAAAACAAAACCAAGAATCCATTTACCAAATTTGGACAACCACCACAAAATATCCCTGTTGAAACTTGAAAATAATAAATAAAGAAAAAAAAATTTTTTTCTTTAAACATAGAAAGTAAAATAATTGTTCTCCCTGAAGAAAAATTAAAAAAGAGAAAAGAAAAATAAGAAGGCAACTAAGTTTTTTCAGATCAAAGTTGCATTAGATCCTGAAGTCTTTAGAATTTTTTTTTTATAAAAAATGTCGAGACTTTACCCTTCATAGTAATTTTTGCAATAAAAAAGTTGAACATGCTTTAAACAATTTCTAACTTTTAAAACTAAAACTGTTTAAAGTCCAGAATCAGACGTGAATTAGAGGCATGTTTACAACAAGATAAAATTATTGATCTTTCGAAAAATCAGATTTTCGCAATTTCGTTTTTCGAAGCGGCAGAGCAAAGCACATTAAACGAAAAATATTTTTTCTACACTAGGAAACAAAAACCCAAATTGCAGAGCATCGATTCCAGAATAGAAATTTAAGTTACTTATTTAATAAAATATAAAAGAAACCAACTAAAAAGCACTTTAAACAAAAAATATGTTTTCTAGGCTAGGAAACAAAAAAGCGAATTGCAGAGCATCGATTCCATAATAGAAATTTAAGTTATTTATTTAATAACATATATTGTTAGTGTAGGTTATGTCGGGTGCTAAGACCCTACAGTTGTAGTACATGTTTATCAGTTATAAATAATAGAACGTTTTTATAGAATTTTTAATTACAAGAACACAAATTAAGCAAAAGTTATAAGTACTTTAAACTATTACACAGTCTTTTCATTTTTGATAATTTATTGTCACTTGACAATTTTAAAAAAATTCACCATAATTTTCGAAGCAATAGAGAAAGTTTCAAGAAATTTCAAAAATTTGAATTTTCAAATCAAAAAAGGGGAGCAGAAGATATTAACCAATTTCAAAAAAATTTTTTTTTCCTTTTTTGGGATGTCAACCCACAAATTTTTTTTGCCCAGCTCAAACGATTCGACTAATTTTGTCATTTTCACTTTGCCCTAATGTTCAACTTTTATATTCACAAGTTCGTCGCCTCGGCAAGCTGCCGAAAGGCCAAACATTAGAACAACCTGCAAATTAAACTAAATAAAATAAGTTTTAGGAATATTGCAATCAAAATTATTTTACGTTTGAAATTTAATATAAAAACTCCATATTATTAGTTTCTGAATAACCTTAGTTGCTAAGTAAATATCGTCTGGAGCTTCGGTTAGAAACTTTTTTGTTTTACTGGTTTAGAAAACGTTAACTCTCATGCATTATTATCCTTTTGAATCACTTTTTAATATAGCTGTCAAATGATGGAAGCCGCTGATGTCGATTTTCTCTTTCAGTTTTACTGTTTGCTTTAACATTGAAAACTGGCACCAAATTGTACTTGATTCACAGTTTTTAGCTATTTCGTTAAAATATACGAAGAGGCAATTTTGTGTCCCTTGTTTTCCACTCTGCGAACTTCTCATATGCGTCTTCCTAATATTTCTTTGATTTCGATGGCAGGAGATCCTAAGCTACACTCTCTGCTAGCGCTCGTAATTCTGGCGGCGTAGAGGATACTTCTTCTGCTTCTGAATCAGACATTTTATCGTTTATTATTGAACGTTTCCCGATCTTTAACCTCTATTGCGACATATACGCTGGCACTAAAATACGAAATTACACGAAATAGGAAGTTGGCACAGTGCTCTTAAAGTTGGCCGCCTGCTTCTGGCTGCAACAATTCTATCATTGGCTGTAATCTGGCACGCGATTTAAAATTAAATTAAATTAATTTCATTTTAAATCGCGCGCCAAATTTCGAACAATGGCAGAATTTCTCACAGTGGAGATGGCGCCACTGTTTCCCTGTACTAACCTCCTTACAGACATTAACCTTTAAAGAAATATGGTTTTTAGTCGACACGACATTCACACACTAACGTAAATACAATCCATATTCTTTCGATGACGTTCTTATTCTACTCCCTAGGCAATAGAAAGTAAAATATTCGAATAAGGATTAAATTCGAATAAATTATAGTACTGTTGGTCTGTAAGTTATGTTTTAGGCGTTAATAACTCAGCTTGATTTTTGACAAATTCCGACCTGCTTTCATCGAAATGGGAAAACTTTTCTTTTTAAAGAAATAGATCTTTACAAGAGCGGGCGCCTCTAACGTAACATGCAGTGTTCCGCTGCTGCTTTGCCTGGTGAAATTATAGATCGTCTGCAGTTAGCCTATTGAAATATGTTTCTAGATTGCACCACGAGTGCGCGAGTCTCCTCGCCCCTCAGCAGCGTATAAACCAACGCGATCGCTTCTTTATAGCTTGATCCCTGGGGCCTATTTCATAAAAATTACAAGTCTATAAGTTACAAGTAAGTAAGTTATTAGCATTGTATACAAATTAAAACTACGATGGCGAACGTGTCGATCACAGATAAGGGCCCTCCTCAGTGCCAGATATTTAATTCAAAAATAGGTTTTTACACTTAAAGCAATAAGATTAAAATAAAAGCAAACATGCAAAAACCTAGCCATTTTCATCGTGCAGCTCGTTTCTCTCTCTCTGTCTCTCTCTCTCTCTCTATCTGCTCCCTCTCTGTGTGTTATTTCTGTTTCTTTGCAGATGTTCACACACTTCACAAGCACGTTTAACAAAAACACACACTTTTTTAGTTTGAAAGGAAATTAGTAATTCCAAAAATTATTGAAGAAAATTAAGGTGAAAATTCAAAAACAAGTTTCTGAATAATATAAGAAATTAGTTTTTTAACGTAAAATTAGAGACGTCCGCTCTATTCAAAATCACGAAGAAAACTGAAAGAACTTTCTCAGAGGTACTCAAATTTAACGACTTTAATAAAATGGAAGCAAAGACATTTAATTTTCAATGAGCTGTTTTAGAATCGACAAAACGCTTTTGCAGCATTTCACAGACATAGTGTAATTGTCTTTCATACTAAAAAAAGGAACAGTTTCTGTCAACGATTTTTTTGCTGGCAGGCGCTTTAGGTTTTCGCCAACTTAAATCCCCCCTTAAATTTCAGGTTAAGAGGATGTTGATTTGTCTAAAAAAAAAAAACTTTTCGAACACTATTCTTCAGCGGCAAACTTCATTTACTCTTGCATCCAAATACAAGTCAAACCTGGATTTAATGTCAATTTTGGGACTATCTTTGGACTTTGGTCTCTCTCCTGTTTGTGCTCTTTCTTGCTTCTCTGTTTATTTTGTGATAATTAAGTAAGCGCCGGATATCCTTCCGCAGCTGCTCTCACCAATCCCCAACTCGTGGTATGAATTCTCGGAAACATTAAGAATGTACACTACGTATAATTAATCTCAACAGTTGCCTATCTTTAAAATGATTTATAAAATCTACTTTCATAAAATCGTTACATTTCTTATTTATTCCCAATGATCAAGGCCTTATTTTATTCTTTAAAGGATTCTCTCGAATTCTATTAGGGTGGTGTTAATAACCATTTGAACTATAATTGTTTATAACAATAATAACTGTACAATTTCTTAGTTATTTTTTAAAATAAAATCAACCCAAATAGAAATTTAGAGAATCCTTCAAAACTATAAAACGAGGCCTTGATCATTAGGATTAAATGAAAATTGGAACTTTTCCTTTAAGAGAAAAAAACTAATGCTTTGCATAACTACTGTTAAATAAACAATTTTACCCTTAATAATTTTTTTCATAAATGTTCTTAGAAGCCTTTATTGAAGTGTGTGTGTGATAGAAGAAGGATTTTTTATTGTAGCGTGTTAGATCATTATGCTGAGCTTTAATTTAAGCAGTGAATATATATCTTTTTTTATCAAATCAGAAGCGTCTCTACTGTTTAACACTTTTGATTACTTAAACAATACTAAATACACTCAAATTCACGGCAGCAGCGAAACACAGAATGATGTAAACAAATTTTTCTTAAAACGAAAAGTTTCCCCATTTTGGTCAAAGCAGAGTTTTAAAGGGGAAAAATCCGACTTTTTGTAATATTTAACAAGACTCGATGATGTTTCAATTTGTTAAAAATTGATTTTATTCTGTAAAACAAGCTTTTTATAACACCCGTATCATAGCCAAAAGATGACCATTTGGGCCTCTGGCAATTAGGCAACCTATTGCTCGAACGGGTTAAAATTCACAACATGACTTAAGGACCAATGATACTATAATATAAATGAATTTGAATTTAGATCGGAATACTTTCCATTTTTAAGCGGTATCGCTTCATAATTAATTCCTCATATATTCGATTTTGGTTCCTACATAATTAAACTAAAGAGCCCATGACAAAATCACTGAAGACGTCTACAGAATGCAGCTGGAGGGTCCTCGTACCAAAATTTCCCACTCAATGTGGTTACAATAATTAATAAAGAACCTTACAATGGTTTTGCGAACAGTACTAATTACTTCAGAGTTCGTGGTGCTGAAAATATTTTAGATAAACAGACAATGAAACATCGGCAAAACGCCCCCATCACGTGGACGAATCAACATAAAGGTGGGTTGGTGGACTACTACGATACCAGCACTATCCCTGTTTATGTCATGGATGCAATATCAAATTCAAAATATTAGAAGTATCGTTATTTTCTAACCTTAACCGAAGAATATCGATCAAGGGTCATACCATTATTTCTAGTTGTCTTGATGATGATTAATGAGTTAAAAATTGGTCGTTGTTTCCATTTACAAATAAAAACCTGTAACATGGGCTCTTACAATGTGTCGTCATTTACATATCGAAATGCTATTTGTGGCATATATTTTAGTTCGACTTTGAATCTAGATAACAGTTTACTTTCTTTGCACGGCAGTATTGCAATAGAAATACCTGTATACGATACCAACATACGATTGTGTACTTTCGGACATAATTAATATTCTTTTTTTTGTTTCAGATTTTACTTCACAGTTTGAGTGTTTACCAAATGGCGACCCTCTTCCTGGTTTTCCTCGCTGTGTGCCTATCGATTATGCGGGCAGATCTGTTCCTAGCAGACCTCATTCTGCGAACAGATCTGTTTCTCTTGGGAGACGTAATTCTACTAAAACGTCTGCTTCTGCTGCCGAGCCTACTTATCGTGTCAGCACCATGTCTCCTCCTGCCAGGCGTCGCGCTTTACCCATACTTGGACATGATCCCGAAAAACTTAGATTTATCAGGCTTATTCCCATTACGAATCCGCACAAGGAATTCGAAATTCGCAGATACACTTTTCCTGCAAATACCCCACTTAAAGTGAAAACCGGAAAGGGACTTAGTACTGCTGGTCCAATACCGACCGAAGAGCGGCTTGTGTTAACGACATTAAATGGTGATATCATGGCAATATTAGAGCGTTATAATAAAATTCTTCGTGGAATATATACAAATACTGTCTTTCTGAGACGGGTTAAAATAAATATGAACAGCGGCGCTATTGTCTACTTAACCCGACCTGAGATCGAGGAAACTCCCACAAGCACTAATCGCCCTATCTTAAAACATTTTAGAATAGTACTTAAGAATCGTGTGTAGGGAAAGTAGGGAGCCTCAGCAAACATTGAAATTTCGCTGATGTGTAACATAGCGGCTATTTAAAAACTACGTCTCAATTTTCACCACTTGTTCGATCCCTCTACTTCTTCCTCACACATTATCATCCAAATTTTTAATTTTTGGTTTTCTTGCAGTACTTTGGATACTAAACAGTGTTGTCAAACAATTTTGAAATGTTTTTATTTTTCAAAGTTATTAATAATTTGAAATTTATGATACTGTCAGAGATTTTTTATTTGTGAATATACTTTTTTTGAGAAAAATTTCCTTTTACAGCAGGATCACAATAGGAACGCAAGAAAGAAGAACGTAAGAAGAACTTGTTATGATCTAAAAGTAACAAGATTGTCTGTGTTTGAGCGTGCCCAGGGCTGCGCGCTCGATATTATATTTATCTCGCGTTTCGCGCTCGATAATATATTTACCTCGCGCTCCGCGTTCGGTTCTTTTATGTTCCTCACACTTGTATACAGATTTTTTAAACCAAAGGTCAAACCACTGATAACGGTAATTTGGTAATAGTGAATTCTCTTTTGTTGAAGCTCTTTCGGCTTTAACGAAATCATTCTCATCATGAATCTTGTGCTTCGCACTTGAATTTGTCCCTTACATTGTATATTGTTCCCATAAATGTATATTATTATAATTCATAAGTTACATTGATAATAAAGCAGACTTAGTTTAATTGACAATTTTAAAAAATGGGCATTCTTAAAAAAAATGTTATTAATGAACATTTTATCGCAACTTGGCCGGTTTTCAAAAATTGAATTTTCTCATTTCCAATTTTATTCTTACCAGTTTAACGTCACACATTAATGGGGGGTCGTAAGCGATGGGAGGGGTGCTTAGTTTAAACCGAAAGTCATAGCTGGTCAGTGTTTTATGCTGAGAAGGTCACTAACCTTCAGCAGTGTTGTGTTAGATAGGTGTTCATGCAATTCTGTATTTACCAGGCCGTCCCCAGTTTAACTGAAAAATTTAATTTTTCATTTTTCATTATATTTTTATGCTGTCAAAATTTTAATTTTGGATTTTTCAAGAAAATTCAAAAAGTTCTGATGGTAATCTTATAAGGCATTTAAAATTCAACGTTTTTCTTCTCTCAAATTTTTCATGTCGTCAGTTGATTGGCTGAAAATGTTAATTTTCGTTTCTTTTTTTGGATTTTGAAAATGCTTTATCTCTGAAAATTTTCATTTTATCAAAAAAGATCATGAAGATAAATTATTTGAATTTTAGAGTACTATAAACACACGTAAACATAATTTTCAAATTTGAAAAAAGTGGTCTCAAAAATATCCAACAAGCGCTGACTTTTTGAACTTTTATCCAAAATGGCTAGTTAACGAACTTGTGCTTTAGTTTTGGACACTAAAAGAGTATAACAAAGGCCATTCCAATCTGTCAATTCTTTCGAAGGTTATCGTGCTCACAGATAGACAGACATACAAGCAGACAGACATATTCGTCAAAACCTGTTTTTTCGGTTCATGGGGTCTCAAAACGTGGACATATGACAAAAACCAGGGGCGGGGTTCAATTTCACACAAATCTAATACCTTTTCTGGATGTGAAGATTCTAAACTTATGAAATTCCAAGCTTACTTTTAAGGTTTGGATGATTATGTAGCCCAAAACGTTTTCAACAGTTCACTGATTAGGAGACAAGATTATGCGATCAACATCAATTACAATAGTAACATTACCAAATGGATCTATTTTAAATACGTAATTATATAGATTTTGCAAAATATTAAAATTCCTGATAAGCAATAATCTGATAAGACAAAGTGATTAGAAGTCCAGTAGCCAGCTACACTTCTGTATCATACTTGTGGATGGATATCTCTACAAGTATTGAAGCGAAAAATTTAAAAAAATGTAAATCATTGAAGCCAAATTTTCGTTAATGTATAGTATATACGGAATGCAGAGAATTAATAAAATTCACAGTATTCACGGAATTGAAAAAAGGCAATGAATTCACGGAATTCATTGAATTCGCGGAATTCAAGAAAGTCTGAAAATTCAATGAGTTAATTAAATTTTATCAATTTAAAAAATGTACAGAATTCGCGGACTTCCACAAATTTCTTTGGATTCCACGACTTCCTTGAATTCTAGAAATTCCATGAAATCCTTCAATTCCATTAATGACGCGGATACCTTGAATTTCGCAAATTGCACGCATTCTCTATATTTCGGATGTTACATGAATTCCCTGAAGCCCTTAAATGCCGTAAATTCCGCGATTACAGTCGATTCCACAAATTACTTGAATTTTGCGAATTCCATGAATTCCGCGCATTCCAAAAATTAAGCGTGCTTCGTGAATTATGAAAATTCCATGAATTTCCTGAATATCATAGATTCGATGAATTTCCTGAATACAGTACTTTCAGTGATTTACATGAATTCCTTCAATATCGTGAATTCCGCGAATTTCTAAAATTCTTTGAATTGCTTAAATTCCTTGAATTTCATAAATTTTCTAAATACCATTAATTCCCTAAATTCCATTGAATCCGTGAATTTCATGAATGCCATAAATTTTACGAATTTTTTTAATTCCTGAATTCCGTGCTTTCACGAATTCATTGAATTCCTTGAACTCCATCAATTCCGTGAATTCCATAAATGCCATGAATTTTTGTCCAAAAATATTAAAAAATGAGCCGTTTCCAGGAGAATGTCGGTGATAACTTGTTAGGGTTTCATCGGAAATAAAAAAAAAATTTCAATAAAGAAAATGTATGTCTATAATGCAACAATCTTTTTACATTATTTATTTCGGTTTTGGCCGTGAAAAAAACTGAAAAGGTCCATTTTTGTCCTAAAAAATATATCATTTTATATCTGTAAAATCGCAACAACAAAAATTGATCAACCAGGTCGCTGCAATTTTTTGATATACATGTCTCATGTTTATACTAAATTTGGTGAAGACCAGTGCAATAGTTTTTGAGGGAGACCGTTTCCCGACGTCAAGAATCTAGTTTTCAGAAAAACACGTTACACTTTTAGGCACCGAAAAAGTATAGGAAATTTTTTTTCCCTGCAGTGAATCATCGATTCAAATTCAATAAATCAGAGTATCTGCTGCAGTTCTAATGTCCAGGGCGGCGGAATGTTTCAGTCTTTTCTCTGATAAAATAAACATAAACATCAACGTTGATGAAGCAGAGCCAAGAACATTGCGACTGCTTTCAAACTCCACTTATTTCCTAATTAGGTGAAAAAATTATTAATATTTGATAAAAGAATTTTATTAACACTGCAACTACAGTGCAAAGTTTAGGCCAAGGTATTTGCATGCCTTAAGCACGATTCAGTTACAAATTATTGACAACCCTAATGCTGGTAAGAGCATCACTTCAGAACGGCTAAGCCGATTTAAAATTCCAATAAATTAATCTTTTTTTTTAGTTCTTGGATGAAAAAATGTTAGAACGATTAATGAAAGAAAGCGACTTAGCTGAGGTTTTTTAAAAGGTAAAATGTTTTTTTGGAAAGAATAAAGAAAGTGTCATTATCTATTCACACGGAAAGAGTTCTTTTCTAGAAAGAAATGTATCTTAATGATTTAAAGACTGCCTTAGTTCAGGAATATTTACATTTTCAATCCCACCTTTCCTCTGAAAGAATTTTGGTAAAACATCCGGGTGGTACACCAGCCGGAAATTTTTCAGATGTGAGAAGCGTTTCATGCTTGAAACGGTTGAAAAATTATCTAAGATCTACTTCAAGCCAAGAAAAGTAAAACGACCTAGCTCTTTCGGGCATAGAGTCAGAACTAACTTAAATGTATTGTTTTAAACTGTGAGTAAATGCAAAAAAATGGTATACTTTACACCGCCTTATTAGTAGTACATGGTTAATCTTTTATTAGCTCAAAAATAAACCCAATAACTATTTCTTCTAGAATCTTAACTGAATCGTTGGATTGTAAAAATAATCTAGGAACTGACACAACAATCATCTTGTTCATCATCATATTAATTACAGGAAAAAGACGGTGTTATTAGGACGATCGGCAGTGTACAAGTCACCAAGTTACAATACCATTGATAAAAAAGTTTTAATGATTCATTTAATAAACTAATCATTTGTCAAACTAAAAATTATATTCGGGACTGAAAATTTTAGTTTGAAAAAAATTAAATCGAATTTGGGGTGGGTTCCGCTGGATCCCCGGTACTCTCTAAAGGTTAATGTAAATCTAAGACTTTACTAACATTTTTTTAGATTGAGAAAAAATGGTTAAAATTCTGAATTCGGCTTTCTGTTCCAGTATTCCTAGTAATTATAATACTGGGTTTTATAATAAATCGGGTTAAAAATAAAAAATATAGTTGAATACTGATTTATTGTAACAAAATACGCCGCATAACGTTTTTTGCAATACTAATCGTTTACCACATGTGTCTTATAAATAATTAACTAATAGAAAATAAAAAAACATACGTAACAGATTCTTTTTTTTAAATTGAACCAAATTTGCGATGTTGAATCCTTTGTATAATTAACTTCTGGGAATAAGATTTAGATTCATATCTTGACAAAAGTCAAACGACGACTTTCAGAAAAATGGTTTATTTCTTTCATAACATTTTATAATATGAATAGTGTCCTCATTGCATTAAATTAAATTAAATAAGATAATTCGCTTAACACTGACATTTAAGTAAAAAAAGATTCACGGAATTCAGACAAATAATAGAAAACTAATAGTATTCTGATAATGGTTTTTAAGTGCTTCTCTAATCTATGTGATTTCACCTCTTTGAGTCGCACCAAAATTGGTGATGCAGAAATAACAAATCTTAAAACTCTAAATAATAACAAAAACTGAGAAAAATTAATTACTTTAATTTTTCCATTGACGTTGAACGAGCCTTTTATCAAATCAAAAGAAATGGCGTTTATTAAATAAAATCAAAGAAGAAATTTTGACTGAAAATGGGACTTGCTACAAGACCTATTTTTCCTAGATGAAATCCTTATTTACTACTCTAAAATTCTTTGAGATTGGGTATCTGTTACCTACGGGTGTTTCCTTAAGTTCACCCCGTTTCAATTCGCAAATCGCGCCGCTGTCAATGTTAATTTTCACCCGCCCTAGATAGTTATGTCTTGCATATATTCCACGGAGAAGTGTATTATTATTCTCCAATAATGCCATTATGTCATCATTTGGTGTTGCTAAAAAAAGTCGCTCTTCGGTTGGCATGTGCAGAGGTGTACCATTTTTTGTTTTTAAGTTAACTAGAGTATCGACAGGAAAAATGTATCTGAGAATTTCGAATACCCGGTGCAGATTCGTGTTGGGAAGAAGACAGATAAATCTTAGTTGTTCAGGTTCATTTTTAAGTTGGAGCCAAGAACGATGCCAACGAGGCGGAGACCTGGACCTGGTACGAACAGAAGACTCGGCAATAGAAGCAGACCTGCCAGGAGAATGGGGTCTGCCAGGAGGAACTGCTCTGTCTGAAGAGCTAGACGTGTTGGCACGAGAATCATCAGGAATTGGCTCGCCATTAGGTAAGCAGTCGAACTGTAAATTTGATACTGTAACAAAGATACAGAAAATTTATTGTTTCGCCAAGTATGCAAATACATCTTTAGTATTGAGTTTGTGGAATTCCCATATCAAAACTTTGAATTCGGATAGGCTATTTCTACAGAACTAACGGTTATATGCATTGCATGAAAAAAGATAGGCTTCACGTAAAAAGGAAATTATGGGAATTGTTTTTTAGAAGCCGATGTAAACAGCTCATGAGAGATAATTTTTTTGTTAACACATATAATTAAAAGCAGAGTGGGAAATAGAAATCTAGGTATTAAAGGTTTGACTTGCATTCGATATAAGCAAACACACACTCATTTATGCAATATTGATTGTTTTTAGTCAGGAAGAATTTAAAAAAACGTAACTTTTAGTGATTTTGAGTTTTTGGTTTATGAAATTAGTAGACAAACTCAATTGCATAAAATAATTTTAATTTAATTAACCGTTTGCGAGACATGGTATTTTTTAAATTCGGGTTTCAGAAGTAAAAATCCTGTAACTCCTGAAATTCTGAATATTTTGGGAGACAAGCTCAATCATAAATTTAATTAATCTACTGATAAAGTTTAAGAATGTCTAGGGCTATTATTTTCAGAAAAGATAAAGTAATGTTTGGAAGGAAAAAATTGCTAAGACGGAATGCAGGTTAAATCACTCAAATTTTAATTTTTTTTAATATCCTTATGGGTAAAAAAATAAACTGAAAGTTTAAGAGAGATTATATGATTATATATACCAATGGAATTGAAGATTACAGCCAAAGTCATGAGTACTGCATAGAAACTCCACATATTTTCTAATTAGGTGAAAACCCTATTTATCTGTTATTAAGGAATTTTATTAACACTGAGAATAAAGAGTATTCAAGTTTCTCCTTGGCTTGTATACGAATTTTATTATTCGTATTCGTTATCTCACAGATTATAAGCATTAAAGCTGTCTTTGTGTGATATTTGAAATTCATCAAGGGCAGTTGCGAATGGAAAAGTTTAATTACTAATATTTTTGGAACTGATATCGCAAGTTATTTCATTGTGTACTTCTAATGGAAATACGATGCTTATATAGGAAATTGATAAGCACAGATAAAAAATGTTCTTCATTCAAAAAATGTATACTGTGTCTCACTGAAGCAAAGAAGTCTTACTAACATGCTATAAAAACGAGGAAACCATACTTCTGTTGAGAAAAATCATATATTTAACCGCTTTTTTCAGAAAAAATTGCACAAATGAACCACATTCTTTTCTATTACCAAAATTAGTTTTGCTTCGATCAATACAAGTTTCTGTTCGAAAGGTTTTGTTGATGTTAGAAAATATTTTATTGTTTTAAGAACAATTTTATTTGAATCTACCGCATAATTAAAAGCATTTTACTAGAATTAGGCAAAAGATTTGTTTGGTTTACTTAAATAATTTTATTTAAGGTATTTCGAAAGCGAAGGACGATTCTCAGGTGGAGTTGGCTATGCTCACTTCCTCATGTGCGGCTAAACTGAAAGCACTTATTCTAGAAAAAGTAGTACACTAGAAACACAAAGCAAGGAGCGTACTCCAGAAAGCTACCCTCATATTTCATACCTAGAATTTTGGTGCTAATTCCAGCTTTCTTGAATATCATACATTTAGTTTTGTTTATATTAACCTTAAGTTTGTTTATATTCTAATACTTCTGAAAGGCATAAAGTTTTCTTATTGTGTCTATTTTAGATTATGCAAAAATAATTAAATCATCTGGGTAAATTAACACTATGATGTCCCTGTAGAATGCTCTCAGTGACAGGGAAATGCTCCGATTATTTTTGCCCTACTTTAACACAACCTGAAGCTTTCCCATAGAGACTTTTCAGAATACTCATTATTTTACAGTTGATTCCAATATCAAAAAGTTTGGACCAAAAGTGAAAGTGATTAATCGATGGGAGTGCTCTTAAAAATCCACCATAAGAATTGTTCGCAAGCTTTTGTAGAAAGGATTGCAGACTTCATTTTCAAATCTCTGAATTTGTTAAAATTATCCCAAAATATATTTCGATCGTTAATAACTCTTAAATCTCGCCAAAATATTGGATTTAGAACTAACTTTTTTATTGTCTATCAGTGTTTGGTACTATCGTTTAGCTTTCCTATAAACCAACGTAGCCTTCTGAGAAATTAGACCTACTGGCTTCCTTCAACGCATTAGAAAGATATGTTTTGCTGTGGCGACAGTCAGAATTAAAAAGGTTTTTCACAAAAAAATTACACCGTAAACTTTTTGCACTAATGACATGTATGGTTTTGTGAAGCTGTTGATAATAGCCTTGATAAAATTTGAGTTAAAGTAATCTATTTTCTCAAATTTAAAAACTCTAGTCTGTGAGACAAGTATAATTCGTTCGAGAAGAATTTCCGTTTTTCATCTATTCATCTCAAGAACAGAAAGCTTTTATTTTTGTTTACAGACAGCGCAGTTGTGTGTCCGGCTAAGATGATAGAGCAGAAAGAGTTGACTTAGGCCCCCTGCAATGAAAAAATTAAATCTGCTGGATTTTGACTCCACGATCTACCATTTGAAAGAGAAGACTCAGTCACCTCCCTCAGTTCTACCAATCCCAGTTCTCACCTGTTGTACAAATGATCGTGACTCTCCTGGCACATAGAAAAGTTCGCGGGACAAAACATATGAGGTGGACACTGACTCAATCCCCCACCGTATAGATTCCTGTAATAAAATTAGTTTTATTTGTGCTAAAATTCGAACCAAGATCCAACAGTCAATCTTATCTACGATCTTACTAATATAATAAGGTTTGCGCATAAAAAATGGTAGGAATCGACTGGATCTACCTTTTGATTATTTTTTTTTAAACTTTTACAGAAGAAGTGTTCATATTTATTATCTGCGTACTAGTTTTTAGTTTTGTTGAGTCTACCTTATGCGTTTCAATCATTTAACCATTTATATTTTTTCGCTTGGACTCTCTGGTTAATGACAGCCGATTTTGAATGTTCCCTTTCGTAAGATTCCCTGCCTGCACTTTGATAACGGCTAGTAAGGATATTAAGGCTTTGCGCTTCGCCTTTCCATGTTTGTCGCTTGTTTCCCTTCTTTGCTGTTTTTTACAAAGAGCTATTCCCTATTCCTAGATAATCTGGCATTCTGGATTACAGACTTCAACGCTGACAGCTCGTTGGATTCGAATTTTTTTCCACTCACTTATAGCACACCATAGCTCAAATAAGCTTTCATGTAAAAATTTTTAGCCTCTTTAAAATATGGAAGCCGAGTCTTCCTTTCCGTTTGAACTTTTTTAGCACAGCCCTTTGCTATGCTGATCTTAGTGCTGTGTAATTTTTTCAGTTACGATTAGATCATAGCTTAAAGAAGTTTTTCTGTAAAAGTGTCTAGCCTCTTAAAAACGTTGAAGCCGAGTTTTTCTTTCCGTTTGGACTTTTTTAGTACAGCCCTTTTCTATGACTTTCCTAGAGCTGTGTAATTTTTTCAACTACGATTAGATCATTTTCTTATCCTTAACGCGACGTAGCTGAGTTAGGATGGGATGGGACTTGTCTCGGCTTTTACCTCCAGTCCATCAAAGAGATTTGACCTGGTCTGAGCGTATTTCAATATTATGATGCTGATTGAAACTAGAACATATTTATTGTACCAGGTCCTTGTCGTGTTCCTGTAGAACATCGAAAATAATTAAGCCGTTGCTTCTTAGTGCCCTATCCCTTGACTTGATTATCCGGTCTTGTTCCATAAAACCGACGAAAAGTGTGGACTCCAGATTCCCTATTTTTGACATGGAGAGCTCAAATTCATCATCACATATTTCGAGAGCCATGGTACCGAGTAATTGACGTCACCTAGAGAATTTCAATACAAAAATAATCTTACTCTGACACAAAGACCTTGAGAAAGTTGCTAGTTTAAATAAAAACAACTTTTGTCTTGAAATAAATTGCGTTAGTAATTGTAACACTCACAGACACTAGAATAATCAAAACTCTGATTAGCAAAAAAGCACGCGATTGAATGTCTTACTTGCTTATCAGCGCTTTCCCTACTTGTGAGTGCTTTCAACTGTTTTTATTAAAACTGCAGATATAAGAACACAGAACATTTTTATCGGCTTAACCACTTTTTCATCTCAAAAATATTATTGCTACACAAAAAATTGCCATTCGACAAAAAATGACTGCATTTACCTTGTTTTATCTTACACGCTTCGTTTTTTGGCAAAACAGAATGCCGAGGACAAGAATGGGGAAATTCGTCCACGAAAAGAAACATATAAATAAAAGAAGGAAAAACATTTGAAATAGTTGATACGAACTTTTGAACTAATTACAAAAAGAAATGATTTAACAGTAAGGATCCATAAAAATAATTATATTAAAATATTGCGATGAACCTATCATCAATTAAAAAAATTATACCTAAAAAGTATATCCCTTTCGCGTACAACTCCGTTTCTGATTTTTGAAAAACTAAATATTATCTTCTAAATATGATAATATTATTATTATTCATTCATTTTTTATAAATAATTTGCATGAATTGGTCTAAATTATTTGATTCTGACAGAGCAAACAATTTTAAAATAAAAAAATGAATTTTGAATTTTATATTTTGCAATCTTGCGGTTTTTTTTCTCGAGTTTTTGTTGCATGATACGAGAGGGATACTATGTGGATACTATAAGGATATGCTCTAGAGTATCCTTGCCATTCACTCGGTCCGCTAGGAGTGACAAAAGTTAAACGTAGACTTTTATACAAAATGTTTATTTCTTTCATGAAATTTTAAAATCTGAATAGTTTTCTCATTATATTAATTAGAATCTATATAATACGCAATATTGTACATAAATGAACAGAATGTATCAATTTCAAAACAGTACAAATTACTAAATTAGATAATTCGCTCAATATTGATATTTAAGTAAAAAGAAACTCACGGAATTAGAACAAATAATACAAAATTATTAGTATTGTGATAATGCTTTTTTAGTGCTGCTATAATGTATGTACTTTCACCTCTTGCAGTCGCACGAAAATTGGTGAACCATTAGGGTGATTCTCGCATGGTCAGTGGATAGTATTATCGAAAATTACAAACATCAGCTTAAGTTAAATGTTATTATTATAGAACATTGTTGAAAGATGATACTCTGCATTTCAAAAAATAAGAATTGGAAACTCTTCTTTCAATTACCAATTTACCATTTACAATTCGTTAATATATTTTTTTTTAATTTAAAGAAAATATAATTTTTATTCATAATTTTTTATTATATTATTTTTTTGGGATTATTAGATGCAGAGATAACAAATGTTGAAACTGTATCTTAAATTTATGGATTCCAAAATCTAAGAAAAATCAATTACTTCAGTTTTGCATTCGACCTCGAACGAGCCTTTTATCAAATCAAACGAAATAACGTTTATCGAATGAAATCAAAGAAAAAAAATTTGCCTACAAATGGGTTTTGCGACGGGCCCTATTTTCCCTTGATCCAATCCTTATGTACGACTCTAAAATTCTTTGAGATTGGGTGATTGGTACCTGTAGGAGTTGCCTTAATTTCATCCCGATTCAATTCGACAATCGCGCCGCTGCCAATGTTTATTTTTACCCGTCTTAGATAGATACGACTTGCATATATTCCACGAAGAACTGCATTCTTACGCTCCAATATTGCCATAATTTCATCATTTAATGTCGCTAAAAAAAGTCGCTCTTCTGTTGGCATGTGCAGAGGCGTACCATTTTCTGTTTTCATGTGAACTGGTGTATCGACAGGAAAAGCATATCTGCGAATTTTGAATGCCCAGTGCAGATTCGTGTTAGGAAGAAGACAAATAAATGTTAGTTGTTCAGGTTCATTTTTAAGTTCGTGCCAAGAACGATGCCAACGAGGTGGAGACCTGGACCTGGCACGAACAGAACTCTCGGCAATAGAAGCAGACCTGCTAGGAGGAACTGATCTGTCTGAAGAGCTATGCGTACTGGCACGAGAATCATCAGGAATTGGCTCGCCATTCGGTAAGCAGTCGAACTGTAAAGTTAACTCTGTAACAAGAAAGAGAATAGTGATTGTTTTGTAGGGTATCCACATACATGTTAGTATTGAGTGTTTGAAATTCCCAAACCAACACCTAAAAATGGGATAGGCCATGACTACAGTACTAACGTTTATATGTTTTGCATGGGAAGCGATAGGCCTGACGTAAAAAGTAAAATTATGGTAATTGCTTTTTAGAAATGGACGTAGAAAGCTGATTAGAGATAAGTTCTTGTTGATCCTTCACTTTCATTTGATATAAGCAAACACACTGTCATGTCTGTGATATTGATTGTTTAAATTAGGAAGAATTAAAAAAAAATTATACTTACAGTAATTTTGAGTAATTTTGGTAAAGCTATTCTTTTCAGAAAAAATAAGGTAAAAGTTTGAAAGTAAAGAACTACTAAGTTATAATACAGATTAAATTACAAAAATTCCGAATATTTTATTTGCGTATACGTTAAATAAATGAACTTAAAGTTTTAGAGAGATTATATAATTATATTTACGAATAGAATTAAAGAATACAGCCAACTTCATGAGGACTTCACAGAAATTCCACATATTTTCTAATTAGGTGAAAAAGCTATTACTATATTATTAAGGAATTTAATTAACACTGCGAAGAAAGAGTATTTTAGTTTCTCATCGGCTTGTATACGAAATATATTATGTATTCGTTATCTCACAGATTAGGAGCGCTATATTTGTTTTTCTGAGATATTTACAATTCATTAGGGGCAGCTGCCAATAGCAAAGTTTAAGTTTTAATTTCTATTGTTGATCTGAGTTTTTTTCACCAGGGAATATTAATGATTAATTATAGATATCACTTTGGTTTTTCTATTGTTCTGAATCAATATTATTAAAATATTGATAAATCTTTAGGATTGTGAAAGAATCTCTCTATCTCCGCTGGGATCTTTACAACCCCCTTACAAGCTGGATGACGATGAAGGGTTCAGATCCCAGCGGAGATAGAGACATTTTTTCAGAATCTTAAAGATTTATCAATATTATAATAATGTGTTCCAATGCTGCAAAGTGGTCTTATTAGCATGCTAATAAAACGAGGAAACCATATTGCAAATGAACCACATTCTTTTCGATTAACAAAAATAGTTTTGCTTTGATCAATGCAAGTTTCTGTTCGTAAAGTTTTTTTTTAAATATTGTATTGTTTTAAGAACATTTTTATTTAAATCTACCACATAATTAAAAGCATTTTATTAAAATCAGGCGAAAAATTTGTTTGGTTTTCTCAAATCATTTAATCTAAGGCATCTTGAAAGCGAAGAACGCATGCACACTTCGTTGATCGCGTACTTTATTTCAAGATGACAGTAGAAAGAATGGACTGGTGCTTTTACGAAGACATCTAGATAATTCAATCCAATAATGTGGGCTGTATACCATAAGGAAATCTTTATAATCGATTTATGAATTTTCGTATTGGAAAACCATCAAGAACACTTAGTTCTAGTTAGAATATTGAAGGCTGAGGTTGAGTGGCCTCTGCTTACTTTCTCATGTGCAGCTAAATTAAAAGAATCTGTTCTAGAAAAAGTGTTACCCTAGAATTCAAAGCAAGGAAGAAACTCCAGAAAGCTACCACCATATTTCAGACGTAGAAGTTTGGCACTAATCCCAGCTTTCTTGTATATCATACACTGAGTTTTGTTGATATTAACCTTGAGTTTGTTTACATTCTAATATTCATGAAGGGCATAGAGTTTTCTTATTGTGTCTATTTTAGAACTTGTGTTCTGCTTTAACACATGTTGAAGCTCTCTCATAGAGACTTTTCAGAACACTAATTATTTTAGAGTTGGCTCCAATATCAATAAGTTTTGAACAAAAGAGAAAGTGATTAACCGATGGGAGAGCTCTTAAAAATCCACCATAAAAATTGTTCGCAAGCTTCTGTAGAAAAGATTGCAGACTTCATTTTCAAATCTCTGAATCTGTTAAAATTATCCCTAAATGTTTTTCTATCGTTGGCAACTCTTAAAGCCAAAAGGTTGCATTGGGAACTCGCTTTTTTAGTGTCTATCTGAGAAATTAGACCTACTGGCTTCCTTCAACAAATTAGAAAGATATGCTTTGCTGTAAATTTGAGTTAAAGTAATCTGTGTCTAATTTATCGAAGCTAAACTCTAGTCTGTGAGTCAAGTATAATTCGTTCGAGAAGATCTCCCGTTTATCGTCTATCCATCTAAGGAACGTCAGGCTTTTATTTTTCTTCACATTAAGCGCAATTCAGTTTCCGGCTGAGATGGGAGAGTATCAAGAGTAGACCAAGACCCCGTGCAATACAAAAATTAAGTTGGGTGGATCTGCACTCCACAATCAACCATTTAAAAAATAAGATTCATTTATCTCCATCAGTCCTACCAATTCTAGCCCTCTCCTGTTGTGCGAAGGATCGTGAAACTCCTTGTACATAGAAAAGTTCGTGGGACAAAACATATACTGTGGTCCCTGACCCAATACCCCATCGTACAGATTCCTATAATAAAATTAGTTTTATTTTTGCTATAAATTCGAACCAAGATCCAACAGTCTGATTTTTCCATGATTTACTATTATAATTAAGTTTGCGCATAAAAAAAGGTAGGCCACCACTGTGTCTACCTTTTGATTCTTCTTTTAAAGCATTAGAGAAGAAATGATCATATTTATTATCCGCGTACAAGTTTTCAGTATTGCTGACTCTTCCTAATGCGTTTTAATTATACACATTAAATATTTTTTAAATAATATAAAATGAATCTGAAATGCTATATTTTGCGATCTGACGTTCCAACTGATTATTATGAACGCAAGGGACAGTATATTTTATGTTTAGCTTTCGAGCAATTTTCATTTTAAGTTTAAATGTTTTTATGGTTGCACAGTAAATTCAATAAACCTAAAATTACAGATTTGATTAGTAACACCTGAATTTTATAACAGGTATTTGTTCTCGAATACCCAGGAGTAGCTTAATTTACTTTTAATCAAATGATATTAAATTTTGGATAGCGTCGTTATATTGCCTTTTAAAAACAAATGTTTAATTTAGCTCTCCTAATATTTAGAGAATCCATAATTCTTCAAAACAGTAATTTCTTTGAACGTGAACATTTGGTTTATCTTTGTTCCCATTTTAATGCTCTCTGCATTTCCGCTAGAAAAAAAGTTAAAGTAAACTTAAAAAGTTTTTTGTTAAATATATACTCCTAGACTTCATCATTTCAGAGCGAAAATTAGAAATTGAGAAATCTGAAACTCTGATTAGACTTCCTTGGTTAATTATTACATATCAAAGATAATGTCACCATATGTCTTTCTTCGTTAAATTAGCATTAGTTTTTTTCTAAAATATAATCATCAGCCCGTTTAGCTTGTTTTGATACTAAATTGGAAAAGGAAGTTCTTGCTTTTTTTAATCTCTCTGATAACATTTGGTACGAATTAATAATGAAACACGAAGATCAGTTTTTGGATGATTGTCTAACCATTCATTATGTTTGCTAGAATTGTTAGAACTTTAAAATGTTTTTTCTTTAATAACACAATCCCTCAAAGGTAATGGATAATTATTTTGCCCCAATGTGATTTTTAGTTGTTTTAAATGTTTCCAATTGGTAATTAAATCTATATTTACTATTTTTATAAATGATACATCTAAATAATTTGAAGTGCTATTATTTTCTAATTTAAAATTAAATTGTAAAGAATCTCATGTACTATTGAAAACATCAATTGATTCCTAAATTTTGTCAGTATGAACTATTATAAAAATGTCGTCCACATACCTTTCATAGAAAAGCGATCCAAAGCTTAGTTTAGATAAAGCTCTATGCTCTAAATCCTCTAAAATGAGATTAAAATCAATCGGAGATAACAGAGATCCCATAGGACAAACCTGCTATCTATTTGGAAAATTTTTGGCCAAATTATAAGTAGGTGACCCAGTGGAAGACACAATTAATCTCTACTTTAGGTGAGCTTTATGAACTTTTTGAAGGGGATAAGCTGTTCGAAAAACGCTACCAGGATTGTTTAATCGATAAGCTAAATTCTCCTTTATATATATTTTCTTCTCCCATGTTGATATAATATCCTTACATTTTCTTCCGAAAGTTGGAACTGAACTGGTGTTAACTCTTGTACACAAAATATTGTTTTTGAAAATATTTTCAACTTTTACGTTATAATCATTCCTATTAGCTGCTACTGAAATACTGAAATCCTCTGAATTACTTGAATATTATGAGTTACTTGAATTCTGCGAATTCCTTAAATTCTGTGAATTTCCTGAATTCTGTAAATTTATTAAATTCTGTCAATTCCGTTAATCCTCTAAATTGCTTAAATTCTTTAAATTACTTAAATCGCGTGAGTGACTTGAATCCTGTTAGTTCCTTGAATTCTGTGAATTCCGTTATTTTGTGAAGTCCGTTAATTCTATAAAATCTGTGAATTTCTTGAATTTCGTAAATCCCTAGAGTTCCTTGAATTATTTGAATCCTGTGAATTGCTTGAATTCTGGATCTTTCCGTGAATTCCTTGAATTTTGCGAATCACTTGAGTTCCGTGAATTTGTTGAAGTATTAATTATTAAAAATTTCTTTGCATTTCTTGAATTCTCTGGGATTTCCGTTATTTCTATGAATTTCTTAAATTCCTTAAATTACTTGAATCACGTGAATGGTTTAAATTCCGCGAATTCCTTAAAGTCTGTGAATTCTGTTAATTCTGTAAATTGCTTGAATTCCGAAAATCGCAAGTTCCTTGAATTCCGTAACTTCTTGAAATTGCTTTAATGCCGTCAATCCTGAGAGTTCCTTGAATTACTTGAATCCCGTGAATTTCTTGAATTCTGGATCTTTCCGTAAATTCCTTGAATTCTGTGAATCCCTTGAATACCGTGAATTCGTTGAAGCATCAATTATTAAGTATTTCTTTGCATTTCTTGAATTCCGTGAATTTTGTAAATTCCTTGTATTCCACGATATCCGTGAATTTCTTGATTTTTGCAAACTCTGGGAATTCCGTTATTTCTATGAATTTCTTAAATTCCTTAAATTACTTGAATCACGTGAATGGTTTAAATCCCGCGAATTCCTTAAAGTCTGTGAATTCTGTTAATTCTGTAAATTGCTTGAATTCCGAAAATCGCAAAAGTTTTTGAAATTACTTGAATCCCTTGAATTACTTGAATTCTGTGAATACCTTGAATTGCGTAAATTTATAGAATAATTAATTATGAAGTAATTATTTGCATTTCTTGAATTCCGCGAATTCATTGAATTGTATGCCTTTCTGGAATAATGTGAATTCCTTGAATCCTGTGAATTCCTTGAATTATGTAAATTCCTTGAATTATGTGAATTCTTTGACTCTTGCAAGTTCCTTGAATTCCGTAACTTCTTTAAATTGCTTAAATGCCGTCAATCCTGAGAGTTCCTTGAATTACTTGAATCCCGTGAATTTCTTGAATTCTGGATGTTTCCTTAAATTCCTTGAATTCTGTGAATCCCTTGAATACCGTGAATTCGTTGAAGCATCAATTATTAAGTATTTCTTTGCATTTCTTGAATGCCGTGAATTTTGTAAATTCCATGTATTCCACGATATCCGTGAATTTCTTGATTTTCGCAAACTCTGGGAATTCCATTATTTCTGTAAATTGCCTAAATTCTTTGAATTACTTGAATCACGTAAATGGTTTAAATCCCGTGAATTCCTCAAAGTCGGTGAATTCTGTTAATTCTGTGAATTGCTTGAATTCCAAAAATCGCAAGAGTTTTTGGAATTACTTGAATCCTGTGAATTACTTGAATTCTGTGAATCCCTTGAATTGCGTGAAATTGTTGAATTATTAATTATTAAGTAATTCTTTGCATTTCTTGAATTCCGTGAATTTTGTAAACTCCTTGTATTCCGCGATATCCGTGAATTCCTTGAATTTCGGAAATTTCGTGAATTCCGTGAATCGCCTTAATTTCGTTGAATCTTCTGATTTTCGTAAATCCCGTGAAGTGACGATTCTTAATCTGGTACTTAATATTTGTCTCAATTTGATGGTCTTAAGTACAGTCGGATTTAAGCTCAGGCGGTAGCGTGTCAGGCTTATATGCAGGAGGACTGGGGTTCCATCCCTGAGCCGGTTCCGATATAAATTTTTCTACCAGGTTTTTGGTGGTTCGGAACCCACCATTAAACGGTAGGGTCTTTCATTATTATTACATTATTAAGCCATTTTCCTTTCGGGTTATGCGTCAATCACTCGTTTGGGATGGGAGCAATATGAGGAAGGACTTATACAATTTTTTGATTTATCTAGAATTCTCGTGTTATTTATTTAAATAATAAGTTCGTTCGGGGATTGCTGCGTCCACCCTAGTCTGGCCGTATTGCCTTTTTGCGGCCTTCTTGGAAGGCTGCCGAATCCAAAAACAATTGGCAAAGATGGCCGGATTCATAGGAATAGTAACCGGAGTATAATATAGACCACAAAAAGGTCCACCTTCGTCCGGAGCTGACGGTTTCAAGCGCAACCTGGTTTCAATTCCAGCAACCACCAAAACTTATGGTTCAAATATTTGTCGAAAATTTGTCGATCTTCAACCGTTAGATTTCGTTTTTAAATTAACTGAAGTACTGAAGAGTGGAGTACGAGGTTTTTTTGAGTCAAATGTGCCGAATTTGGGGTTAACATTCAAAAACCTAATATGAGGTCATGAAATTTGTGTAATCTGTTACATTTTTATGAATTTAAAAAAGAAGGAGGGGGTTTTCACATTTTAGAGTACTAATTCCTGGTAAAAATTTGTATTATCACACTTAATAAGCATTTTACTCAGAGTACAGTGGGTCTATTGGACACCACGCCAAGCTGGATTTTTTTTTTCTGACTATAATTTACAATTAGGAGTACAAATTATAGCATGAAAAGAATTATACCAAACTTAGGGTAGGGTCCGCTGAACTCCAGAACTCTATAAGGATTAATGTCAATCTACCACTTCAATAACATTTTTTATTAATTTAAGTCAAATTCTTGAATTTCTGAATTTTGACCAAAACGTTTCAGTAATACTAGTATTTATAATATTGTTATTTATAATAAATGGTTTCAAGAATTAATTATACTGTTAAATCTTGTTTCTATGTGATTAAATATAAGGCAGAACGTTTTTTGTGTTACTGAAAAATAATGTTTACAGAATCAGACTTTTAACGTCTGCGAATGAGATTTAGATGTATATGGTAATAAAAGTCGAACGACAACTTTGAGACAAATTGTTTATTTCTTTCATAGCATTTCAAAATCTTAATAGTTTTCTTATTAAATTAATTAGAGTTTCAAAATACGTAATATTTTATATAAATGAACAAAACGCATTAGAATAAGTACAATACAATTAATTAAATGAGCTAATTCGGTAAACAGTAAAATTTAAGTAAAAATATACTAATCGAATGAAACGAAACCATAATGAGGTTCTCGCATTGTCCATATAAAATGTTCTAGAAAATCAACAACAAAAACTAACAAATAAAATTGAGCGAACTCAATTACTTCAATTTTGCCTTTGACGTCGAACGAGACTTTTTTCAAATCAAACGGAATGGCGTCAATTGAATAAAATAAAAAATAAGAAATTGCCTACAAATGGGGTTTGCTACGAGCCCTATTTTCCCTAAATCCAATCCTTATGTACTATTCTATAATTTTTTGAGATTGGGTGGTTGGCGCCTGTGGGAGCTTCCTTAATTGCATCCCGGTTCAATTCGACAATCGCGCCGCTTTCAATGTTTATTTTCACCCGTCTTAGATAGATATGACCTGAAAATATTCCACGAAGAATTGTTTTATTACGTTCCAATATTGCCATTATGTCACCATTTGATGTTACTAAAACAAGTAGCTCTTTAGTTGGCATGGGACCAGGTTCACCTTTTTGTGTTCTCAAGTTAACTTGAGTATCGACAGGAAAAGTGTATCTGCGAATTTCGAATACAGGGTGCGGATTTGTATTAGGAATAAGCTGAATGAATTTTAAATCTTCAGGTTTATCTTTAAGCTTGAGCCAAGAGCGATGCCGACGAGAAGAAGACCTGGACCTGACACGCAGAGGAACCTCAGCAATAGAAGCAGACCTTTCAGGAGAGTAGGATCTGTCAGGAGGAACTGACCTGCCAGGAGGAACTGACCTGCTAGGAGGAACTGATCTGCCAGGAGGAACTGACCTGCCTGAAGGGTTTGAAGTACTGGCACGAGAATCACCAGGAATGGGCTCACCGTTAGGTAAGCAGTCGAACTGTGAAGTTAGCTCTGTAAAAAGAAAGAGAATAGTGATTGTTTTTAGAGAATCAAATTACATTTTGGTATTAAGTGTTTGCAATTCCGAAACACTTTTAAGAAACATTACCAAATATCCTGAAATCTGCAGCTCTGTGAAAAAAATGTTCCCTGTGAAAGTTTTTGGGCTCTAACGGCGAAATGCAAAGAAAGGCATAACATTAAGAGACAGGTCATTTTCTAAGGTCATTCAATGTGACCTTGTCCTTTATTGCTAATATCCAGCCAATAAGGACAAGATATAAAGAGGAAATTTATATGGAACCCATAAAGGCAAGAAACGAGAATGACTTAGTCAATAGCCAGCCAAAGAAGGAAAATCATGAGAAGGATGTTTTCGATATCTAGCCAATTTGGGTAAGAAAAGAGTGAGATTTAGTTATTATCTAGTCAATGAAGGCAATATATGACCAGGATGTCGTCGATTCTAGCCAATGAACGATTTCCTCTTTATATCTTGTCTTTATTGGCAGAACATTAGCAATAAATGACAAGTTCACATTGAATGACCTTAAAAAATGACATGTGTCTTAAGGCCATGACTTTCTTTGCATTTTCTAATTAGGGCCCAGTAACTTTCATAGAGAACATTTTTTTCGCAGAGCTGCAGTTTTCAGGATATTTGGTAATTTTTCTAAAAAAGATTGGACGTTTAACCCTCTATAACTCGAACACTGTTCATTTTCAGACTTTGTGCCCAATTACACTTTTGATTAAAACATTGAGAACTACAATTTTGCGAAGATTAATCAAAATCGACAGAAAGCCATTGCATTTACATTTGCTGTGGGATGCTTTTTGAAGAAGAAATGCAAACATACGTTGAACTCATTCACTACTACAGTTTATTAATAGGTCAACGCTGTTCTTTTCACAAAAAATAAGGAAAAGTTTAAAACGAAAGAATTAATGAGGTAGATTGCTGGTTAGATCACACAAATTCCGATTTTATGATTTGCGCATAACTTAAAAAAAAGAACTTAATGTTTTAGATAAATTATATGATTAAATTTACCAGTTAAAGTGAAGATTACAGCTAAGAACATGAGTACAGCATAGAAACTCGACATATTTTTTAATTAGGCGAAAATCCTAATAATATATTCTTAAAGCATTTGATTAACACTGTAGATAAAGAGTGATCCAGTTTCTCGTTATGTTATATATGAAACATATCCTGTATTTGTTATCGCACATACTGTGAGCGTCATACTTGTCCTTCTGGGATATTTATAGATCATCAGGGTCAATTTCAAATGAGAAAATTTAAGTGCTAAAATTCGTTGAAACCAATGCAGCGAAGAAGTCTTATAGACATGCCGATAAAAGGAGGACATAATTCTTTCATTGCATCAAATCATTTAGTTTACCACCTTTGGTTAATTTCAGAAAAAAATTTCGTTAAATTAAACACGTTTTTTCGAATAATAAAATTAATTTTGCTTTAACCAATACAAGTTTCTGGCAGAATCGTTTTGTGGATTTAAGAAAATGTATTGTTATAAGAATATTTGTATTTGGATGTACGAAATAATTAAAAAAGAATTTTACCAGAATCAAATAAAAAATTTGGTTTGTTCGTCCAAATTATTTTATTAAACAAATGTTGAAAGCTACCTGTCAAAGAAAAAAATTTATCCTAGAACTAAAGGCAAGAAACAAACTCCGGAAAGCTACCATCCTATTTTAGACTTAAAAGTTTTTGGCGAATCTGAGCTTTCATGGATATACTGTGCTGTGAAGACTCTCTTATAAAGACTTCTTTAGAATTCTAATTATTTTAGATCTGTCCCCAATATCAACAAGTTTTGACCATAGTGAAAGTGATTAACCAATGGGAAAGCATTCAAAAAATTCGCAAGATGAAACCTTCACAAGCCTACGTAGAAAGGATTGCAGATTTTATTTTATACCTCTGAATCTGTTGAAAATATTCCAAAATATTTTGCTATCCTTAAATCTCTAAAGGCTCAGTGGAATATTGTATTGCGAACTGGCTTTTTATTATTTATCAGGGGTTGGTACGATTATTTAGCTTTGCAATAAACCAACTTAGCCATATCCGATTAATTAGCCCTGCTGGCTTCCTTCGAGGTATTTGAAAGATTGGATTCACTTTGGCGACAGTCATAGTCAAGCCAAAGGCCAAAGTTTGTCATAATAAAATTTTATTTTTTTTATTTTTGTTCACAATCAGCGCAGTTGTGTGTACGCCTAAGGGGGAGAGCGGCAACAGATGATAAGTTTGATATTACAGGTATTTTCTCAACCTTGTTTCGAAATCTTCGATAAATTAGAGTGTTGGGTCTTGGTTCGAATTTATAGCATTAATAAAACTAATTTTATTATAGGAATCTGTAAGGTTGGGGAATTGGTCAGGGCCTACCTAATGTTTTGTCAAAAAAACTTTTCTGTGTACCGCGAGAATAACGATGTTACGCACAATAGTTGGTATTGCTAGAACTGATGGAGATAAATGAGTTTTATCTTTAAAATGGTAGATCGTGGAGTAAAAATCCAGCACACTTAATTTTTTTTTTAATGCAGGACCTGAGTCACCTCTTGTTGTTCCTAAACCTCAGCCGGACACTTAAGTTCGCTGATTCTCAACGAAAATGAAAGCTTAAAGTTTCTGAGATGGATAGCTGCGTCGAATTAGCAGACATGTGGTCCGTAAAAAAATGTCACTGACATGAGTAATTTTATTGTGAGAACCCTTGTTTTGATTCTGACTGTCGCCAAAGCAGCTCATATTTTTCTAATGCGTTGAAGAAGCTGGTAAGCTCATTTCTGGGATATCAAGTTGGAGTGCCAACGATAGCAAAACATTCTGGGATATTATTAACTGATTCGGAGGTTAAAAAATAAAATCTGCAATCCTTTCTACAGAAGCTTGGGAATGCTTCTTCCGTCTGACACTTCCTGTCAGACATCATCACCGTCATTGCTTACAGATTTACGAAATCCATATTGGATAGCAGAATTAAAGCTAACGAAATGTAGTTTTTAGTTAACAAAAGTAAGTTTCTTTTTGAAAAAAGTTGTCGCTCAGTTGGCTTCTTTCTCCCGAAAGATTTGTGCATAGAATACTTAAGAATGAATTCATACTCCCTCAATACTTTCACATTTAGTCAAAACTTGTTGATAATGGGATCAGCTGCAAAATAATTAGAATTCTAACAAGTCTGTAAGAGAGAACTTCTAGTTGCGCTTTATTAAAGCGCAAGTTTTCTGAGCAATTGCCTGTTACTGAGAGTTCAACTGGGACATTATAGTGTCGATTTATCTGGATGATTTAATTATTTTTGCAGAATATAAAATAGTTTAGTTTAGCTTATTTACGGTTTATACCTTTTGAAAATTGGGTTACATAGTGATGTACGTACGAGGCTTAATTAAGAAGAAAAGAAAAAATACATTTAAAGATTCTATAACGATTATTATATACACTAACAGAGAAGACATAGTGGATTACATATATGAAACCATTACCATTAGATCTCATTTAGTAGCTTTATTTATATAAAAGAACGCTTGCATTAATGTAATTAATTCACTGAGAGATAAACTGAATGTATCAATATCGTATGATATTTTGTTCCTTGAATTAAATGATCGACAAATAAATGATAGAGTGGTATGCCTTCTATAGCCCGTTCTATCGTCAGGTACACGAAATAGTTCACCATCTGGCCGAAGAGATCAAGGTGGTATTTTGAATGGAATTTGTTGCAATAACCTTGGACAGTCTATGAGGTTATTTAGAATTTTATACAAAAATATCTGATCAGCTTCAAATATTCTACATTCTAGGTATTCTACATTCACCTTTTCAGATACAGTTCAAAGGTAATCCTCTCTCATAATTCTGAGCTTAAACGCTAATAGCCTTAAAAATCAATTCTGTACGGATTCAATTTTATCCTTGTACATAAGTTGATACGAAGCCCAAACTGCAGACGCATATTCTAAAATTGGACGTACTTTTGACAAAAATAGAGACACTAATGTTGAGATTTGTTGAAAATATATAATAATATATAATAATATAATTGTGAGGGCGTAGTCAAAAATGATACCTAAATCGCTGATGCTTGAAACCACCTAAAGGTGGGAATCATTTATGTTATATTGATAATTCAAAGTATTAACCTTGCGGGAAAATAAGATAAGAAAGGATTTACTTTCATTAAAATACATATTATTTTCTCTACACCACTGACAAATATTGTCTACATCTCGTTCCAAGAGTTCAGCATCGTTAGTTGCTTTATAACACAATGTAGTTTTAAATCATCAGCATAGTTAAAGAGTTTTGGAAATATCATTCATAAAATTATAAACAGTATGGGATCAAGAATTTTAGCAGCAACATTCAGAATAGCGGTAGGTCTGTAACTAGTAACATTTTGACTGGGCCCAGACTTATATCTTGGAGTCAACACAGCGACCTTCCACCGCTTCGGGAACACACCTGTGTACAGAGACTGATTGTAAATAATACTCAAGGGTTCAGAGAGAACTGAAGAGCAATTAATATAGAACCGGAAAGATATTCCGCCAGAACCTGCACCCTTGTTCAGGTTAAGATTCGTCATTTTTTTATAAACTAATTGTGGGGTATTTCTATACTTAAAAGATTAACGTTATAGTTGTGATCAGCTGTATGATCAGTCGGATCGTAATTTAAGTAAACTGACTGGAAATAATCAGCAAATGTATTTGCTATTTCTTTACAGTTAGTCATTTCAACATTGTTGTGAATTGTGGTTATTGGGGTGGCTGCTTGTTTTTGTTTCACGAAATTCCAGAAGCTCCCTATATCGTTATCTATTTCATTCTCGATTTTCTTTATTTATTCAGAATGTAAAAAGTAATTAAGAGTATTACACCTAGCTCTGAGTGAGCTAAAAATTTTATAATTGTATATAGTCTGAAATTTTTTTATTCCCTGTGTGCTTCTTTCTTCGAAAAAACTAGATTTTTTAATTATCTGTTAAACCATCTTGGGCATGTAGAAGAGAAAACCTTTTGGATGGGAGGAATTTTTGTATTATGAAATTTAAATGATAATATAGATGTTCAAACGACATTTCAAAATTCTTATTTTTCAACTCTTCATTTTAAATTACTTCGCCAAGATATGTTAGTATACTCGGGCAATTTGCTTTTTCCAAATAATATTTTAGATGACTAATTTTTTTATAGAGGTATCTCCATGTAATTGAAATTTTATTTCTAACGGTGGATGAAAGTTGTCACAATGAGTCAGTGGTTCAATTTTAAATTTGGACGCTAAAAGATATAACCTCTAAAAATGCGAAGTCTAAAAGATTATTGCTGAAATTCTAAACAACATTTACTTAATAAATGCTCAAACAACCATAAGTTTCAGATTTAATTTCGGGTGCATTTAATATTGAATCTCTAACAGAGGTGTGTTTCTCTATCGAAACACACATATCATCATTATGTCAACAAATTCCAGGTAAATTGTAATCGCCTAATAACCATAATTTTTAAACAGGATATGTACTGAGTACCTCCTGATAACGCTTTACTCACAGCTATCAAGACACCACCACCTCTTACGTGTAAACTTAGCGTGAGCTTCTGTCTTTCCTATAGATACAGTAATTATCGAGGCCTAATTCAGAACCACCGATGCCTTCATGCAGCCAAATCTTCGTCAAAGCTGTAATGTCCCAAGAAGTCCAAGGTAAAGACGTACAATTTCAAAGATTTTTCAGTTTCATTCACAAACCTCGAAAATTTTGATAATAAACGGAGATTATAGCCAAAGACGATTTTAATTTCCTTGAAAAAGAGGTTTCCGGTTTCTTGAAATTTTGGAATCCACAATCGTTGGTGCTCCGTTGACAAAGCGAATAATTCTATTTGTTTATTCTTCATCCAGAAGTTCCTGAAGCTCGGCTTTCATCTTCTTGTAGTAGTCCCTTTGCATTTGAGTTTTATCACCATAAAAAGCTTAAGGGCCGTCATATTTTTATTTTTCACGTAAAAATTTAATAGCAGAATTAGCTTCCATAAATATAACTTTAATTGGATGGCATCATGCCTCCGATTTCTTACCAAACCGGTATACTTTTAAGCCTTCTATTGACATTTTCAATTTATTAAAAACATCTGCTAGTTTCAATTTATCATCAAGAATTCTGCATTCTGATGTAGTTCCTCAAGATTCTGGTACTCGATCAAAAATAATATTTTTCGACCTTGTTTGCCGATTCAGAACCTCTATGATGACGTCATGAGCCTCTGTGGACGAGCCTTCATTTTCTAAGTCAGTCAGATAAGATTCTACATTATTTACCCTTGTTTTGAAATTTTGTACTGATAAATCAGTAGTTTCTGGACGACTTGGAACAACATCCAACTTTCTAGATATATCTTGTAAAGAGTTATTGAAATCGTCTTTGTTTTTGGCAAGGTCCTGTTTTACTTGTTGAAGGATTTTTTAAAGTAATATTGATATAACATTGAGATTTTTAGCAGAAGTAGAAGGATTTGGCGAAGTAAGTCTAGAAGAGCAACATTTTAAGATTACCCCACTCGGGGATATTTTGTATTATTTAGCACACCCACCATGGAAGCGAGTACCACATCTGGTACAAGGCACTCATGTCCGCGCTTTGCTACCACATGGGGGACACAAGGATTCTGCTGTACCGCATGTGAGGCTGGAATTATCTTTTGGGTTAGGCATATTGAGGTGAGTCCAGGTTAATGTTTTTACTGTAAACATTACTATACATCCCTGCAAATACCCCCACCACACGAAGAAGCCAAAATACTGTTCACAATTACGGGATAATAAGCACAGAAAAAGATCACGAATCCTTGAAATCAATGAGAGGTTTAATCTCACTCCCAAATCAACAGTATAAACAACACCTAAAGTTTATCATGAAGTTATAAGATGTTTTTGGGATAGGCAATACTTTACATAAAATACTTTAGTTTTCACCATTTTACCACCGATTTTCACTCACATTTAAGTTATTCACAGTAGTTTCACTAATTAGACCACATGTTTCAAACAATAGACATTAAAAAGCGTTTTTACTACATTGAAAAACTTGAATTTCTACAAATTTATCGGATCGCAACCGAACCGACAACCGATTATGGTAGCCTTCTGGAGTTTGTTCCTTGCTTTGAATTATAGGGTGCCACTTTTTCTAGAACAGGTGCTTTTAATTTAGCTGCACATGAGATAGTAAACAGAGCCAACTCAACGTCCGCCTTCAATATTCTCACTAAAACTAAATATCCTTGATGGTATTTCATTATCGAAATTCATAAATCGATTCTAAAGATATCCTTATTTTATGTAGCCCAAATTATTCGATTGAATTATCTAGATGTCTTCGTAAAAGCACCAATCCATTCTTTCTACTGTCATCTTGAAATAAAGTACGCGATCAACGAAGTGTGCATGCGTTCTTCGCTTTTAAGAATGCGTTCAATAAAATTATTTGGGTGAATCAACCAAATTTGTTGCTTAATTCTAGTAAATTCTATTAAATTCTAGTAAAATTCTAGTAAAAACAATAAAATATTTTCTAGAATCAACAAGCAAATTTGTTCGTAAGTTAGCCAAAAGCTATTTCTTGGGACATAGTATACTATTATTAAATAAATAAAATTATTTCTCAACGTTTATCAGTTTCAATGAATATTAGTAATTAACATTGTTCATATGATACTAACAATGAATAATTATAAATATATCAGAAGGACATGTATGACGCTCGTAATATGTGAGATAACGAATATGGAATATATTTCGTATGTAACCCAAGGAGAAACTGTAATACTCTTCAGTTACAGTGCTAATGAAATTCTCTAATAATCTATTAATAAATTTTTTGCCTCATTATAAAATATGTGGTGTGTCTATGTAGTCGTCATTTCCTTGGCTGTAATCTTAGGTTCTATTAGTAAATATAATTATATAATCTATCTATAACTTTAAGTTCATTTCTTTAAGCTATACGAAAATAAAAAAATCGGAATTTTTGTTATTTACTCTGCATTATAAGTCAGTAGTTCTTTCCTTCCCAACTTTACCTTGTTTTAACAAAAAGAATTGTGTTAACCTATTTCCTGAACATCAGATTTATAAGAGTGGATAAATTAAATTTATGGTTACATTTTTCTTCCAAAATCTTCAGAATTCTGAAAGTTACAGAATTTTTACTTCTGAAACTCGACTTAAAAGAATACATAATATCCAAACTGTTAATTAAATTAAAATTATTTCTGTATTTTACTTTCTTATTTAATTTTGTAAATAAAAAAACTCAAAATTACGGGCGATATAATTCAGGAAAGTTTCAAAAAAAAATATGCGCATATAGATGTCCACAGTATTTATTCTTTCATATAATCATTTTTCTATAAAATTTATTCACATAATTAAAACATAGTATTATGAAAAAGTATTATCTAGTCGATAAAAGCTAGTAATTTTGTCGCATCAATATTACTTTGAAGGCGAATAATCGATAATAATCAGTATTTGATTACGGTATGGTTTCTTATATTGAATACAAGTAGTGCCTTCAATGCCTACTTTACAATTGATTATTCTTCTTCTAATTATACGAGTCAACAAGAACTTATCTACAATCAACTTTCTACATCCACATCTGAAAACAAATTTCCATAATTTCATTTTCTATGTCAAGCCTATGTTTCCATGCAAAACATATAAACGTTAGGTGTTTAGTCATCGCTTCCCCATCTATAAGCTTTGATTTTAGAATTTCACACGCTTAATACCAAAAGGTAATTGCGTTATTTACGAAACATTCATTCTCGTGCCAGTACAAATAGCTCTTTAGACAGGTCGGTTCCTCTTGGCAGGCCACATTCTCCTGCCAGGTCTGCTGCTGTTGCCTAGCCTTCTCTTCGTGTCAGATCCAGGTCTCCTCCTCGTTGGTATCTTCTTGGCTTGAACTTAAAGATATACCGAAAGAAGAAAGGTTTATTCGGCTTGTTGCTAACACGAATCCGCACCGTTTATTCGAAATTCGCAAATACAGTTTTCCTGGCATACTCGATACTACAATTAACTTGAGGACTCAACAAGGTGCACCTGAGCCTATGCCAAATGAAGAGCGACTTTTTTGCACCGTTTGTCAACATAGTTTGCAATTCAAGTATCATTAATTTTCTTGCGCATTAACTTTTATAATTTGAATAGTTAATCCTGAACTTTTCGGATCAAGATTTATAAGGACAAGGTGGTGCTCTGGTCAGAATTTAATAGTTTTTCGAATCACGGCTGTATCGCTTAAAATGTCTATAGAATAAAAATTATATAAATAGGAGAACAATAAACCTAACACTAAATATTTTATTATTAAAAATTTCTATAAAGGAAACTGTGCCAATAATAAGTGGTTCCTAATTTAGAACAAACGCGATTCTACTATTTTCTAACTCCAATCCATGGATATCCAAGTAATAACTTATATTAGATTTTTTGACTATTGTGACGTTTGTAATTATGTTATATATTAAATTTAAATGACTTACCTGATTATCTTAAGCAGTTTTTTTCTAGATTAGATAACATCATAATTTCCAATTAAATTAAATTAAATTAAAACGAAAATCAATCAATGCAAAATTGAGGTAAACTGTGAGATATATAGAGAAAAAAATTTCACATGCAATTTAATAGTAAATCAGTTTATTATACATTAAGTATCTTATCTACTAAATTTAGATCGTTTCGAGATCAGTGAAAATTCCACCGATGATGAATTGCGCAGGTATAAATAATATGTATGAAAATGTCTTCCTTAAAGAAAAGATGTTGAGTATCGTTTTTATGCGCCAGGAGGATGTTCTTGTTTTGGTTGAGAAATTTCCAGCTAGTTCGAAATATCTGTATAATGAGGGGAAAATATCTATGTGAGATTTTATTGGTGGTTAATTCTGAAAGATGAATAATCGGATGACTTCCCCTAGGAGATTGATGTGACGTTCAGATTTCTCTCGACAGTCGAGGAGTGTCCTCACATGAGTCATTGCGGTTAGAGGGCTCATCAAGTTGTCCGCTGGAAGAATCCTAGTCCTAAACTCTTTACACTAAGGACAGTGGAATAAAGTTTGTTGTACTAAATTTCAAGACGGGGCTCCATCTCGCTAGGAGTTAGGGCACGAAAATAACTACTAATGTTTTGCCGATAAACTCTAAAAAACATTGACAGCAGGTGCAGTTTCGTACCTCAAGTCCTAGGGAAACGATACCTTCTGTAAATGGTGCCATTCACACTACCAAGGTTAATTTTTGTTGCAGGGAGATGGTATCCTGAAATAAGCGTTAGATTCACAATTTCTTTCCTATATGGCCGGGGTTTTCAGGAAATACACAATTTTACTTGCATGCTTACTATTTTAGTTACACTTTTGCAATATTTAACTTATACCTATCCGCTACACTGCTTTCCTACGCGATACGGTTTAATGTAACAAGAATAAACGCGGTGCGATGAGCAATTATCATTAGACTGAAGCGGCAAAAGAAAAACAGATCAACTCGGTGAAAGCATAAGAATTGTAGTGGAAAATATGACAAAAGGGCGGTGGGTAACAGAAACGCTGAACAGAATGAAACGGCTCGACAAAGCATAACAGCTTCGATGATGGTTATTAATTATATTATTTATTTATTTATTTTGAAAACAAACAAGCCCAACAGTAAAAGGAACAATAATATTGATAGGTTGCGGTAACAAGGTCGCCAATAGACACGAAAATTAGATCAATGTTGGTATAAGCGCCTGGATATACATATAGATCATTTACGTAGGTGCACATGCGATACAAGGGAGAACGATGGTAGAGAACTGAATGAATGTAAAAAGTTCCATCTGACCAGTGGCTTGATACTGAGCATTGAGTAGAAGCATCTATAAAACAGATTGACAGTCAATTAAAGCAAGTCCAATTTTCAAAAGGCATAAAATAGTTGAAAAAATGCACCTGTCCTCCAGGGACCACATGCCAAATCTAGATATGAGAAACGTATAATCATCAGAATACTTTTTGGTATGAGGAGCCCAAGCCACAGAAACATATTCCAAATTCATTTTGGTAAAAGTTGGAAATAGTGACGAATTTCTGTCTAGTTGGTGGGGGCGGGCTTTTTTCTACAACAGAAAAGTCAACAGGGGGATTCCCAGGAGGTTGGAGGGAGGCCTTAATGGTGCCACTGTATAAGAAAAGAGATAAGGATAGGCAGGAAAATTAGAGTCAGTATTCACCATAGAAGCATACATGGACTTGCAGCAGGTGTCATGAAAGTCTTCTGGTTCTTAAAATCACATTCACAGAGCATTGAGGAACTGCCTCCTAAGGCAAATCATACTTTATACAATAATAATAGTCTCCAATCCTAATGTTATTCAATCTTCTTTATTTTATTTCTTTATTTTCTTTATCTTTCTTTATTTATTTCTATCTTCTTTCCATGTTGAAGAATGCATCAGTCCTCTTAGTACATACATCAGTAACGAAATTCTTAGAATGCACAATTTTATTAGTTTCCTTTCAATATCTCGCATCTTTTTTTTGAGAGCAAGTTATCTAGAGCCCCTCTTGTCGTTGTGTACGAGATACTGCATTAGGGCTACGGGTCAATCTTGGGCTGTGACCAGGAACCCAGATCAGCCTGACCCAGTTTTCAGCGAAAACCTTCCGAGGATATTGAAGGCAACTCCAGGCTATTCTGGAAGTATAAACCTTTCAGGATTAAGATCCTTAAGTACTGGTGGGCCGTAAGATCAATGTCAATGTGCTGCCCTTAATAAGTTAGCTTACAAGTTTCCTTCAGAAAAGTTTTACTAGCTATTATTTTAGCCTGGAAAACTGCAGGGAATGTGCTCAGTGATCTAGTTATTTCAGCCGTGACTTTTTTCTATAAATTCCAGTCTCTGTTTCCAAGGAGTCTTAAGAGCTTTGTGTATACCAAACGGGACCTCTGGGTGTAAATAATTCTTCCCTTCTCCCTCCATCATGAGATTCTATTAGGGTGACCCCCGAATATGAGTCTATAGACCTTCGCTAGTGTAGTATTCGTTAAGAGAAGGCACAACGGCCGAATGCCCAGAATGACCTAAAGAGCTACTGTCAGTGTTGTTTTTATAGAATCAGTGATCGCCGAGCACAAAAACTTTGAAGGGTTACTGGTTTTTAGTAGTACTTATTACAAGCCTTAAGTTTTCTCTATTGTGCATCTGCCGGCCCAAAAAGCCATCTTATATTTTCTACTATTGCGTCAACATGAGGTTTTCATGTTAATTTATGGAAAAATATCACTCCGTGAATACTTTGCTGATTTTGGTAATTCTACTTCCCTCCCGTAGAACGTGAGATTTCTAAGGTGAGAAAGCTTCCTTATTCTGGTAAAATCAATGAGTTCTGTCTTCCAGGTTCATAGACAAACAAGGGTCTCTGCTTTCTTACTCTACTAAGCAAAGCACTAACTGCATGAGCTCCACTAAAGTACCCCCAAATTTTCCTGTCACCCGGATCGCCAGTTCATCCGCATTTCCAGGACTCTTGAAATCCTCTTCGTTCAAAACACGAATCATGTCCTCAACGACGAGCCATTTCATCCAAAGGCAATATTAATTCCCTCAGTTGACATGACGTGTTAGCCCTTAAGCTTCCCTCAAATTTAGCAGTTTCAGCTGCGAAACTGTGTCATTATAAATTTTACTATTATGCATTGTTAAGACTGCCCTGTTTGTACCTTTGTGCAGGAGATCGGCAGCAAATTCTATTCTTTCAATAGACTTGATTTTGTCCGGTATAGCACCCAGAGACTGTTGAGATCCAACATATACTAACTCTGCCAGTCATTTGCTTCAGGATTCCTATACCTTCGAACATCAGCTCTATCAGCTGTCAAGGAGAATCATATCTATCTATGATAGGTACGCTGGGAAAATCACCGTAGGATGGAGCCTGTTCCCTAAATGGTGCTCAATCTTTATTGTCACCTCGTCTCTAGAAAAAAAACTTGGTGATCCTATGAATTTTATATGGCCTCTGACAAAGTGGTCTGTCCTAGGTATTTCAACAGAATTATCATAAATTATTGATCCGCTGGATGAAATCCAGACTGGAAGGTGGACATATGTTTTTCATTTTAGCCTCTAATTTTCTGCTCAACGTCTTTTGAAGACGAATTCTCTGCTTAGCCTGCAGGTCTAACTTTCGTTTCAGATAGGATCTTTATTTTGGGTCTTCTTCAATCCATAGTCCTGGCTCCGTAGTTATTACAAGTTGGGGAGCCTGATTACTCGCCTTGACGTGGATAATAATCACGCATGCTCCCATTTCAATGGCTAGGTTTTGAATTGCTATCCTTGTGAGTAGTGCTGCTGATTCCGCGGACATACAAGGGATCCATGCCATTAGCTTTGTTGGCGTTATGAAGCCTTTTCTGTTGATCAATTTGATCTTAGATCCCGATCAAGGTTGTAGTCCGCAAACAGCTTTAATGAGCTTTTGGAAGACATTGTCCTAGCAGATGACGATAAGAGTGTTTGATATTTTTGAAGCGGCAGTCTTAAAATCTTGGGATGACTTCTTCAGGTTGCATCCCCTTGATTTTCTTGCCTAATGCCGCTCCAAATACCTTAGTCTAATCGTCATCGAAGTTGGTTAAGCAGAACCCCTCAGCGACTATCGCCCCCATAGGATTCAATTTTAAAGGTTTCAGGAGAGCAGATTTTTAACAACGCTAAGGGTGAACAAAGTTTATAAGAGATTGGGAGAAATGCCAGTAGTAGTAGTAAATAATAGTTTTAGTTTATTACAATTATTTTTATTAGATTATTAACAATTCCAGATAAAAAATACAACCATTTTTATTTTATTTTAGATGAGTGCTGATAATAAACCTATCTATGCACCTTACAAAAACCGAAATATCCAGCTTTCATGGAATGGAAGCTGTCACATTGCTGTGCTTCGCCGAATTTCTGGGAGAATGTATATCCTGTGGAACGGTCTGTTAATTTAGCGATAAATTTAGTTATATTGGTTATAAATTTTGATTTTTATTAAATTGGTTTCAGTACAATTGAATATTTAATAAAATTAAACAGAGCATGGCTCTTGCGTTTGGAAGCTCACTCTTTGTAATTATAAACAGTTTTATATTCTGCAATTGCAGCACCACACGTCACGAATCGAGAAAAAATGGAATAAAAATGAATAATTTGCTAAAGAAAAATCTGAATCTAAAATCAAAGATAGAGGTTACCATTTCAAATTTTAAAGTCAAGCCTCTTTGACCGATGGGCTTTAAAAAGGTGCGATAAGTTTAGAAAAAAGTATTAATGATCCAAATCCTAAATTCCATAGCACATATAATTCTCTAAAATAAAAAGTACAGAAAAATGTACAATAATTGCAAGCACTGAAATTTTTTATTCTCAAATACCACTCACTTTATGTTTATTGGAGGTAAATGTAAAAATTAGAACTTTGCTAAATTACAGTATAAGCTTTTCTTTTTGAAGCGTGCGCAAAACAATAATCTATTATAGAAAATAAGAGATTTTAGAATTTCCTTTAGCCAAGTTTAGTTTTGTTTTCAATTTACTTCCTTGTAGAATACAAAGAGTTTAAAAAAATCTGTCCATCCTAATTGTGTGCAGAGTTAGTAACATTCTAAGAAAAACCTATTTTTAATCCAATTTTCGTAAGTCGGCGAATAATTTTCTCGGTAGTGTACACAAAAAATAACATTACATGGGATTGCATTACATTGCATTACGTTGCCTTAGAAATCTTTTAATAATTACTTAAGCATAATTTCCCCTTTCCATAATATTTTTATTTCACAAGAGTCTATAATTAGTTTTCGTTTTATATTTTTCAATTAGTAATTTTTTTTTTAATATGACAACTTTATACAGCTGTATTCACAACCTTAGCCCCAGTAATCGTGGAGTCAATTTTCCATTTGTCACATGATTCGAATTAATTTAATTTTCACTCGTCCCTATGAAATTTCAAAAATAAATGAAGTTTATTGATAAATGTAACTTTTAACATACTTTTCAATAAAATATTTCAGATATATCTAAGTTTTACTATTACTGAAACAGTAACAATAACTGGGACTTTCCCCTTAATAAAAATAGGATCTGATGTTACTGCTTCTTACGCTGCACAACAGGCAAATCGCAGTAAAACCTGTGTATATTACAGAGAAGTTAAGTTCGGCACGGTGTCGGAGCTAATTATTCCTGATACTAAAAAATTTAATGAAATACAACCTGGTAATCAAGACAGTAGATAAATAAAAACAAACTAATTTCTATTATTCCTTGCCCATTCAGGCAAAAGTCCATCATAGTGCCCTAGAATTCCATAATAAGTATTCGAAACATCATGAGTATTCGGATTTCGCTGAATTACCCTGACACTCGTGCCTCTACGTGTATCAAAATTTAAATCAAGAAATGCTGATAAGAAATAGTCATGTCGGATTTTTATGAAGCAGCGATTATCGAAATGATTTAAACTATTATCGCTATGGTGAGGATAGAGATCCGCAACTAAAGATTGTGTTGACGGAAATATTAAAATTAGGCGATTTTGTACCACGTTTGGTGCAGGTGGATTACGTAGAATTCCAGTAAGAACAATGTTACCTCGAAATTTTACAGAAACATAGCTTCCGCTAGGAATATCAAAATCTTCTTGTAATTCATTACTATGAATGTGACTACTATTGCCTGCTTCACGTGACAGGAACGCTGCACTGCAAACTGTAAAGAATGTAGAGACTTAATTTGTGTTCACTGGTAAAATAAACGTTAATAAGTCTTGAGAGGGAGTTCTGGTTACAGATTCCGATACCCTTTAAATTTAAATTAGTGAGAAGTGCTTGATAGGTAGGTAGAAAGGCATTGACAGTAAGAGCCACACCACGTAGCCTACTTCTCAGTATTAGTAGTATATGAATCAGCGAAACTGGATCTTGCGTCATAGCGGATATTAGTAAAAAATAAGGAATGATAGTTTGCATGTAGGGCAATGATGAACAGCGATGCTGACCAAAACAATATTGAACACACCTACCTTAATTAATTATCGACAAATTAATTTGCTCCTAAAATTAAGCTCATGATCGCAGAGTTTAAAACAACTGAATCACGTGATTGTCTAATTTTGAGGGAAAATTAATTTTTCAATAACTAATTAAGGTACTTGGGTTCAGGATTTACTTGATAAGCATGGCGGTTCGTTATTATTCTACATGCAAACTACACTGTAAAAGCTAGGATTCGATTTAGGACTTAATTCAGTATTATAACAGTTCACGCAAAAAACAATCCCACTTCAGTTTGATATACCAATTGGATAAAATAAGGTCGATTTGTGAATTGAAATAGGCTTGAAATGAGAATCATCTGTCAACAAGCAAATATGATACAACAAATTTTAAACTGTCAAGTTCAGAAACCAACGTAACCCCGAAATGACATGGATAGTATGTCAACGTCGTGCGTGCTCAAACTGTTAGACCTTTTGGAATTTCAAATTCACTCAATGCTGAAAGTTTTTGCCCAACCTGAAACAAGTGAAACAATGCACCCACTGAATCAATTTATTTCTGTATCTCGGATTATTTATCAATATGAAGATATCAAACTAAACAAGGCAGAAAATGGTACTAAAATGGACTACTTGTCAGATGATATTAGAACACCAAAAAAAAGGATCCCGCACAAAAATAAATGCCTGGTTTTTATTGTTTAGCATTACTCATTTTTTCAGTATACGCGATGACGTAAGATCCAGGTCCTTGGCTCTTCTAATATATTTAACGAGAACGCCGGATAAGACGCGGTACAAAATTTTGTTTTCGTACACTCTATGCTGATAAATGCGAGGAACTATTCATTGAGTATTTAGGGAGACGACTGTTATACATGTTGCTAAATGAATACAGTGTACTCCTATGATTACTCCTAGACTAACCCAGACATTGTGTGTTTCCAAAATGACTAGAGAAGCGCTAATGGATACGGATGAATGTCTTTTCTGAACTTTTTAAGTCCAATATCAGTAACTGACTATTGTGAACGAGATATCTTAGATTCTACTGTTAAAGTACCTTGCAACTACAGACTACTATTGAATCCCGAGGGATTCCTTTGCTCGATTCGACGTATAGTTGCGGCTAAATAAGATTCAGATTAATATTTTATAATGACTTGACATCAACCAGTTTATTTGTATAATTGCGAAAAAGATTAAGGCTTATCTCCTCTAGAATTTATAATTCAGCCTTAGCAGGACTACCACGTTTGTTGTAAACTTAGCATATACTTAGGTTTTAAAACAATGGATACGGTGAGGTCAAAAGAAGAATTAAAGGGGGTTAGGAGAACATGGTGGGACGTTTAATACAACAGCCTATACGGAATGATTAAGAGGCAGAAGAAACGAGAGCAAATGATAGTTGGGCACGAAAAAGAAATCAGTGGATTTAGTTGAAAATGGTCAGTATAAGGTATGGATGAAGAGGCCAGAAGATCAGAGCGAGAAAGAGAGGCGGTTGCACTGAAAAAGGGAAAACCCCAAAAATAGGACTCCTAGGGAACCTAGATGCGAAATTCAGTTGGATGCCAGAGCTTGATCATCGGCTAAATAAATATAAATTAAATAATGCTCCGATCAATTGGAGCAGATTGGTCAGACCATTTGTCAGATCAATCTGATCAATCAGCAGATCAGCAGATCAGCAGATCAATCAGACCATTTGTCAGATCAAATTGAAACATTGAAAATTATTAATTAAATACTGCTACATCATCAAAATGGAACTATTTTTCTATATAATAAAGTCAATTTTTAATCCCGCAGAATGTAAAAACTCCAAAAAGCATCGGTCACTGAATATTTCCAAAGCATACTTCCCAAATTTTCAAGCCTCGTTCCAAATTAATATATAAAGAAAATAAAACATTCTGCTGAAAAAACATGCGAGAAATAGGCATTTAAAATTTAATTATTTTAAATTTCTTATCTAATAATAGTTTATAAGTAAATAACATACACAATTTAAAATTAAGATTGCATTAATCTTATTTCTATATTTCAAATCAGGCTTTCAAATTTTTTTTATGAATAAACCAAACTCTCGTTTTCAGTCAAGTGTCTGGGATTGCCTTCAAATGGGCTTGGACTGATTCCGGAGGGATAGAAACGTAAACATTTAGGGCCGCCTTACTATATATATATATATAAATATATATGTATATATATATATAATGTTGCAACCGCTGTCGAACTACTCTTCTGAGTAAATGCGTTAGCCAGCAGTTCTAAGACGGCCACGAACGGGGTACCTGAAAGCGAGAGTTTGGTGTAAATAAATATTATGAACAAAATAGCCATTTTTTCTACGTTGAAATTCCCTAAGTTGCATAGAGTAGCATTAGTTGAAAATGCTCCAATATTGTATAATAAACAATAAAATTTATCATAAGCAATTTATTTGTTCAAAGAATGTTTTGTACGATTTTACATAAGTTAACGTTTTTTTAAAGTTATATTGCAAGAAATTTGGACAAAAACAATATAATGATGAAGGAATTTCATCGTTAAATTAATATTATTAATATTATAAATAAATTTATTAAACCACTTTTTTAGTATCAAATCCCCAAGTATTGCATATGTTTGTTCAATTTGTTTTTAAACATTTATAAAATTGATCAACTAATCATAAATGTCGCTTAATGTATTATGAAGATCCTAATGAACTTGCCATGAAGTTCCTAATTAAAACAGTTAAAAAAAACGAATTTTTATATCTAGAAATGCGTGATTAATGCATTTTTTATTAGATTTTTTTTCAAAAAATTATAAAAATATTAAACAAATCATGAATTTTGCTCAAATTATCATAAAGTTCCGTATAAACAAAATTGACACAGAAAAAACAAATTTTTATCAAAATTTCTCTCAATATAACTTAAAAACTATAGGAAATCGTGAAATACTGTATTTCAACAAATAATTTGTTCATAATTTAAAAAAAAATCATCATATAATAAGCGAAAATTATTAAATAATTTTTATTGTTGATCTAAAGTTTGTTGGTAAGAGCATCAAAGCGGACATCTGAAGGTCCTGGGTTCAGATCCCAGCGGGGATAGAGACATTTTTTAACAATCTTATGATTTATCAATATAATAATAATATTGCTTTAGACCCGTAGACAAACAAAATTAACATCTAAAATTAATTATAAATATTCCCTTGTCAACAAACCTGAGATCAACAATAAAAGTATGAATTCATGTTCATAAAAAGAACAAGCTTACAAGTGTCGAGAATGATATCGTCATCCAGCTTGTAAGGGGGCTGTGAAAAAAAAATTTCTGGTTTCTCCATAGCTCAGTTGGTAAGAGGATCAGACCGGCAATCTGAAAATCCTAGGATCAGATCCCAGAGGAGATAGAGACATTTTTTTAAAATCTTAAGATTTATCAATATTTTAATAATATTGATTTAGACCAGTAGACAAACAAAATTAATATCTAAAATTAACAATTTTTAAATAATGTTACTCTGTGAAACTCAGACGATTTGAACCAATCGATAGCGAAGTGCTTAGAGTGCTCGGTAAAGTTCTTACTTAAAGTTTACTTACACCATATGTGTAAGTAAAATCGTGTGTGAGAATTACGCATTTAATAATGATAACAAATGAAGATTATATAATAATAATTTCAAAAATAATTTTTTTTTTAAATTATTGTGAATTTTTGTCAAAGGTTGGTCCGGCATCATCACAATGGATAGCCCATATATGGGACAAAATGTCGGGCCGCTGTGACGTGGAGAAGCCAAAGGTGGTTGACCACTATCATTTAGCTGGTCGGCCAGACCAGTGGCGCACCAAGTTGGACCGACCGTCCGGCGGTTAGCTCCACCATCTGCCGACGGTCAATTCGCACCTGGGAAAGCGGAAGTAGTATTGCGGAATACTGTTTTCTAACTATTCTGGATTGATTTTTTTGAATTTTCTGTTTTGATCTCAAAGTCATATTCTGCTACGGGATTCGAAAATTGATAGAGTAATTATTCATTAAAGCCCGTTCTGAACCAGGAACGTTTGAATCTCGAATCGGTCCAGCCCGGATCCGATTGAGGATTAAACCACAGAAATTCTGATTCGCGTATAGCTTTAAAAATGCACTTGAGAAAATAGATGTATTGTATGATTATATTTACCAAAAGAATTTAAGATAACCGTGAAGGATATGACGCAGGTATAGAAAATCCTCATCTTTCTGATAAAAAAACGGTTTGATGTATTTTTGATGATTTCGATCACTGATGTAACAAGAGAATAATCTGTTGTATCCATAGAGTATATCAAGCACATATCCTGTTGCCGTTATCTCAGAAATTATCAGTATCATGTTTGTATTTCTAAAATATTTCATTTTTATCAGAGTAAATCCGCTTGTAAAATTTTGTTGCGGGTGATACCGAACAAAGCCAAAAATTTTTTCGAAAGACCAAATTTATTTATGATACTCAGTTATCAAAGGTAAATATTCTTTTGCAAAAAATGTTTATGATCTGTAGGTATCATTAATTTTACAGTGAATGCAATTAGGAAATATTGTCTACGCTGTATCTTTTTAGTCGAAAATGTTTTTTACAAAGAAGTTATAAATCATATATAATTTAGAGGTCTACCATTTAAACTTTTTTTCTTTTTTTCATTATGTATTCAAAATGTATTTATTTAAATTTTATAAGCATACAATTATCCTATTTTACATTAACATAATTTGTTTATTTTCAATCACCTTAATAGTCTTACTTTTTTATTCCAAATTCAGAAGCTTTGATAATTTGTAATCAAATAAGATTGATATACAAAATTTACAATGCCTGACGTCAACCCAGTTTCATTTTATAATAAAAAAATCTCTCGAAAGCTGCTGTATATTTTGCATCTATTCTCATGAAATCCCTTCATATCCGTTAAAATTCAATAAGGCTGATTGCCTGTAACCATTTTCGTCCTCAACACTTATCTTACGAGAATTAGAAAAAAATTTTTTTATGTATTTTCAAAAAAAGAGAGCTCAAGAACTGAGACAAAAGATGCAAGCCTTGAGAATGAAAATACATTGACTTTTTATTGTAATCACTAATTTTTTGTTGGACTTAAATCCAACTTTGCATCAGAACCACTATTATTTTTTACTTTTACAGTTTTTTAAATCGCAACATTTATCTTCCTATGGAAGCTTCCTTGGTTTCATGTTTTTTCAAAACGAAAATATCGATCAAAGGGGAAGGTTCTCTGAGGCCGGTTTTTGGCCCAATTTATATTTGACCAAAAAAATTCGAATAAATTCCTACAGTAGCTATTAATAATAAGAAGTCAATTTCACCCTAAATGGACAACCCTCATCCCCCCTACTCACCTCGAGCACCCGTTAAAAAATGAAAAATTCACCGATTTTATGCAGTATTTTTTATCAAAAATTCAATTTAAAAATCGAGAAAAATACATGTATAGCTTTTTAGGGTCGCTGATTTCGATTTCGAGGTCCGCTTACCTCCGTCATATTAGATTCAAGGTCATTTGAAGGTCAAACTCAAAAAAATCCAATACAAAAATCCAGAAAAATACGTACATAGGTTTCTGTTTTCGTTTATTTCGAATCCGAGGACCGCTGGCCTCCATCATATCAGATTTAAGGTAATTTGAAAGACAAACAATTATAAACTAGAATCTAATATAGTAGAGTTCAATGGACCTCAGATTCGAAATCAGCGACCCCAAAATCCTATGTATGTATTTATCTGTATTTTCATAAGATTTTTTGCAGTTTGACCCTCATATGAAGTTTTCATTTTTTTAAGAGGTGCTTAAGGTGAATATGGGGGGGGGATAAGGGTGGTCTGCTTGATGTGGACTTGACTTCTTATTGTTAGTAGACACTACAGAAATTTTTTCGACTTTTTTAGGCCAAACCTAAATTGGGTCAAAAACCGGCCTTAGTGACACCACTGGATGTTTCTAGAAGAACTTTCTCTTCAGTTGACATGAGCTTAGAAGCTTTACGTGCTTTTTGCAATTTAATTTGTTTGTTGTTAAGAAATTTGCAGTTGCAAAGCTGGAATATCCCAGTGCAAGACATCATTGAAAAACTTGGAAATTAGAAACGGGATTGTGATATTCAGCGGGACATCATTGAAATATTTGGAAATTGGAAACAGGATTGTGATATTCAGCGGGACATAATTGAAATACTTGAAAATTAGAAACGGGATTGTAATGTTCAGCGGGACATTAATGAAATACTTCGAAATTGGAAACCGGATTGTAATATTCAGCGGAACATCATTGAAATACTTCGAAATTGGAAACGGGATTGAAATATTCAGCGGGACATCAATGAAATACTTGGAAAATGGAAACGGGATTGTAATATTCAGCGGGACATCATTGAAATACTTGGAAATTGGAAACGGGATTGAAATATTTAGCGGGACATCAATGAAATACTTGGAAATTGGAAACGGGATTGTAATATTCAGCGGGACATCATTGAAGCACTTAGAAATCGGAAACGGGATTGTAATATTCAGCGGGACATCATTGAAATACTTGGAAATTGGAAACGGGATTGTAATATTCAGGAAGAACGGCAGGTGAAGAAAACTTGACAGGAGAATCAGTTCTTCCAGAAGAACGGTTTCTGCCAGAAGAATTATAAGTGCTGGAACTAGAAATACCGGGAAGAGATTTACCGTTAGGTATGTAATATGACCTATGATTTTTCTTGCTATCATTATTGGTTGAAACCTCAGACAGCTGGATTTCATATTTTCATTTAAGACCCCATTTGCGATTTCTCACCCAATAAACTGTTGTCAAAGACCGCTGGCCAATTCTAAACCAATTCATAAATTTATTTGAATTTAATTTTACCTACTGAGTTCTTAATTCTTACAACCTTAAAAGGCTTAATAAAATTTTGCCTGAAGGGTACTAGGTCCTTTAAGTATTGAAATGCTAAACGGCCAAAGGATTTGTGATTATAAATTACTTTAAACTACTACCCATGACTCTATTATTTGAATCCTCAATAGCCCAACACATAGAGGCATAGGGTTAGAAAGAGATTGAGAAAGGATAATTAATTAGCTGAGAAATCAAGTCATATAAGCGAGTTTCCGTGTCACAAAGAAACAGAATTTATTTCTGAAATTGGTGTCTCACATAACCGAAAACATCCGGTAAAAGACAATCATCTTGAATTAACCAATAAAAGAACAGAACTAAAATTCGCTTAAAACAGGAATTATAGTGACTTTGTGCTTATATGGACCGTTACGCGATTTTTGTGCATTAATGACCAGAAATTTCGATGAATTTCGGGAAATTTATGGGTAGCTTTAAAGTGAATTTGGAAAATTAATGGAAAGATATCATGAGTTACCAGCAATATTACTAAAAATGTGTCTGGAGATTCATCTTCCCCGCGTGACTGGGACACCTGGATAGTATTTGTTCTAGGTACTCAGTGCTCAGTACTCTATTTTATGTTATCGTTCTTTCTGTTGAGTGACCTACAGGATTCCTTCTTCATAGAATAGCTTCCGCCCAATTTTTATGCTCCTTGAAGTTTCCCCTTCTTTTTGAGGTTTGGGAGCTACCTTTTACGTAGGTGTAAGGACTCAGATAGTATTGCGATGTTTAATTGTTAAGCAGGCTCCAAAATTTTTCCTGTCTTCTTAGTATCAACTAAAGTGCAGGCTATTGTAATTATACAGATCGTTTAAACAAATTAAAATCAAGTTTGCTTTTGTAGACTACTCAAGTATGTGAGTTCCGTAATTGAAAGTCAATGTTTCTTTCCTTTTTGAATCTTTAAAGTGATTTTCCCGAGCTTCTTATATTCTGGTGTTGTGGGACTTGACAAATCGGATGACGTATTTCTTCCAGTTGCGTACGGATCAATTGTTAGGTAAACTATTGTGGTCGTGGATTCTGGAGGCTACAACTCTGCTAATTTATAAGACCATCAAAAACTTTTTTTGTGTCAACGGGAGTTCTGTCAACGGGACTTCTATTTGATCTATTTTAACCTGACCAGACGTAATACCTTATCTGCCTCACGCCATGCCATCATTAGTTCAGACGAGTTAGATCCGGATAATCTCAGCTAAGCAAAATATAGCTCCTTCCGCAAGACCTGATCTTATAAATTTCGTTAGAGCTCTTAGAAGTGAGACATCTAGTTGGGGTGATGCACTTTCCTCACTTCTGATATGCAGATCCAGACCAAAGGTCGCAGTGGCTTTATCCGCGGATTTGTATAAAAGCAATCATCTAGCAATAATTTTTTGATTACTGAAGAGAGAAAAAGAGTGAGAGAGACGGAGAGAGAAAGCGAGAGAGCTGCTTGCACTGGGAACGAAAAAAGTCAAAAAATGACACATAAAGATGGAGAATCAGAAAGCTGCGTTGCGGAATACAGTCACGATTTTGAGATTGGTAGTAGTAAAGCAATTGGTAATAGTAGCAAGCGTTTAGGAAAAATAATAGTAGTTCAGACGACACATAATTTAATACCTAAGAGCGAAGGGGCGTTCGTGATTTAATCTCCTAAAATTTCTCTCCGTGTATATGTAACAAACTGTTTGTATGGTAATATATCAGGCTTGTGTGTATGAAAAAATTCAATGGTTTTTTAAAGACTCTAATGCCCGTAAAAAAGTAAGTGTAAAGGAAATAAAGAAAATATAAAAATAATGCTTGGATCCTATTTCAAAAAAAAAGGAGGTCCACGAAGGTAATAAAGATATGTTAAAAACAATAATTAATCAAATACCAAATTAAACTTTTATTAAAAATGTTTCAGCAAAATTGGAATCTTAAAATAAGATTCTACATCAGATGAATATATAGGGTGTCTTTTTTGGTATAAATACTAAACCAATTTGCCAAAACCTGCATTCGTGGAATAATGTTACAACAAGACTGACAATTAGAAATACGGTATCAACCACACGTTAAAAGACTGGAGCGGTCCTAAAAATAGTTAACAGGTCTCTACGTCGCGGAAAAGGCTTAATTAGAAAAAGGAACGAAACCCCAGATTCAAGAAGAACAGCTTCACGGAACACTTTTCGAATCAAAACAAACTGAAAGAATAAAGAGATCACCCAAATTCTTCCGAATTTATAAATACTTCCGAACAAATAGGTTATTAATTTTTTTTGGATCATGTAAATTTACCCACACTAGGCGCGTCTGTAGAAAGACAGTACCTAGAAAAAGGAACCAAACAAAACCGACCCAGAAAATAGAATAGGTAAAAAAACGGCCGCCAAAACAACAATATTTTTTTATGAACCAACAAAGGAAAAGATTTTTTAGATAAATGAGAGTAAGGATAAACAATTTTAGAATTAGATTACACCAATTGGCTTATAGTTATTTCGAATAAAGAAAAGAGACGAAAGAATAAACAAACAGAAAAAATAAAAATTAATTTCATAGCAGACGGTCAGTTCAATTAGATTTAAGAGAAAATTTATAAGAACCTTGACAAATTTTTGACAGTAACCTGAGAAAACGTAGAAAAATAAGAAATAATAATTTATAATATCAAGATATCGTAGAAAGTGATGTGCTATAGGACAGAAATAACTCAAATCAAAACCGGTCACGTAGATTTTCAACAACGAATAATAACTCAAACAGACGTTCATAAATACAAATTTATAATCCAGATATAAAAGGCTTTTCAAATTATGAGTATTTAGTCGACTAAATTCCGCAAAGGTAAAGAAGACAGTCCCGCGCATTTTCTCGAAGAATTAAAAAGATTCAAAAGTGGGCTTTAAATAGATATTCGCGATAATGCAGAGAACTTAGAAAAATTATTAATCGAGGATGCTAAACATTGGTATTTATTAAACACAAAATCCTGAAGAACACTGTTAGATTTTTCTTAAAGATTTTAACACCGCCCATATGGATGCAAGATTCTCAGAGGAAATCAGACAAAAATTATTTACAAAGCTTTGTTCTAAAAAAGGTTGCGAATAAGAATTACGTAGAACCTGTGAAAACCTTCCCTCGAATATGAAATATACATTAAAAGAAACCTTTTTAAAAATTGTAAGCAATTTGAGGACTTAGTTAAAGAATGGGAGACTGAGCTAACCAAGTCAAAAACACGAGGGCCAGTTTTACAAATTACTGAACCTAAAATCTAGGATAAAAAAAAGTGTAATAACGATAAAGATAATAAAAATTATACTTAGAATAACAAAGAAGATCCAAGGGAAGATAAAAATAATCAGAATAGAAATCGAAGACAAAAAAATAATAAAAAAATAAATGTTCAAACTCGATTTCAACAAAATTATGAACCTAGATTTACAAACAATAGACAAATATTACCGATGTTTAACCAAATGACACTAAGCTCAATTCAAGGTGAAAAAAATCAAATATTAGAATTTCCCTAAGAAAAAGCAAAAGTAATTCAGGGAATAATAACAATATACAAAAGCTCACAGCAACAAATTTTGGGGATCAGAATCAAAAACCAGGCAATCATTAAAACAAAGATACAAAAAATAAAAGAAGGAACAAATAATGCTAAAAAACAGGACAGCAACACAAACTCAAATAAAAATGAATATAATCTAAATTGTTATCATTGTAATTTACCAGGTAATTTTAAAAGAGAATGCTCAAATTATACATTCTACCAGGGAAATTAGAAAGGCGGATATAAGAAAAAAATAGCCCAACCTAATATCGAAACGCCAGGATTTTTAAATTTGGACCGAAATACAATAACGGAAACACGATTTCATTTTATTAAAAACATGCAATAATTAAGCCCGTTTCGAAAAAATTGATAGTAGCGGACGGAGAAACATTTGAAATAATTGGACAAGTAGTAATTCCAGTAATAATCGAGAGAAAGTACAACACTTAATGTTCAAGCAAAGATATCATAAGTCTAGATGCGGCACCTCACTAGCGAACCTATAATAAGTTTCAAGAACGAAAAAATACCATTGGTTAAATAGAGACATATATATCTCAATTTTTTTTTAACTAATGGAATTTTCTTAGTTCTTGTAATTTATTATAGGTTCGCTAGTGAGGTACCGGATCTAGGTTTATAATATCTTTGGTTTAGGTTAGACCCAAAATTAAAATCCTTAGTTATTTTAGGAACGGATATTATAATATCCTTACGGATGACCTTATACTATGACTAAAAAAGTTGGTGATGATCAGGGAGTCCCTTTACACAACATCCTATGGAAGCACATTCAAAAGCGCTACCCCTGCCAAGAACCAACGAGAAGAACAAAACTAAGTCTGACAGTAAAGTTAAAGAAAATACGGAAAAGTGAAAAAGTCAATATTAAAGATAAAATATTAATAAGAAAGAAAATAAGAATAACGATAAAGAAATAATAACAAAATTAGATCAGAATAAATATTTATAATACAAGAATACCGGCAAAAAGGACAATAGTAACTTTGGGGAATATAAAAAAGGTAATAACCAAAAAAAGGTAAAAAAGGAACCTCAGAAAATGAAGAAAATTTCAAAAATTGATAAGAAAAATAAATACTTTAATTTTAAAAACAGGGCAATTAAATGAGATAATATTTTGGATAGCTTAAGACAAATCAACTAAAAAAATGATTGTTCGCCAGAATTTTGCGAATGAATTGTTCAGCTTAACGAAAGCCAACAATGACAATTAAAAGAACTTTTAGAAGACAAAATTAAAGTTAATTCGGAAAAAACATTAAACAACTCACTTAACGCAACATAAAATTGACCTACAAGGTCAAGACACCGAATAACAGCGATATTACCACGTGAGCCTAAAGATTACAAAAATAATTTATCAAGCAGTAGATAAATTATTACAACAGGATATAAGAGAACCCTCTCGTTTCGATTGATCCAATTCTATAGTCATGATTAAAAACCAGGAAAAGACTATAGATTTTTAACGTTGCAGTTTTCAACTGGACGTTCTGTTAACGACTTTTCTCCACTTCGTCGATGTCCCAATTTGGTAAGGGCTCGACAGAAGCAACTTAGGCTCACAAGGGCCAAGGAGTTTTCGTGGTCAGGCATCCGTCTCTCTTTTTAGAATGAACTTAGGGCTCTTAGCTCAAAACGATTAGAACTGTAAGGACAGGTCACAGCTAACTTGAGGTTCAATTAATGTTTTTTTTTTTTTTGGTATCCATGATTTGTCAATCGAAGAATACTATTCTATCAGCCAACACCCCACCTACATACAGACACGGTCATGAGCGCAGTAGTTCACAGCACAACGCGGGTGGCAAGCGGATGAGATTCCCGCTTATGTAAAAAAGGACTGATGACTGTACCAGTTCGAATCGCGTGCCAGTCCTCAATTCTGATACCATGGGAGACATCTAATCTTAAATAAGAGAGGTGAAGGCGCTAGCCTCAGTGGAGCTGTTGGATTTTCGCATAAGCTTGGGCAAGCATTGATTCCACCGGTATGCAACACCGTGGAAGAGAGTACGTCGTCCTACAAGCGGGAGCTTCCAGCCTGAATTTCTGAGCATCTATTAAGCGTTTTTTTTTCTCTCCTGAGGATGTTTTACTCTTATTCGGGTGTCCGTAATCGTCCAGTGTAGTTTTTTCCGCAATGTTGCTTTTCCGCAGTGTGCTGACTAATATATCTGTAAATTTTAAAGATACTGTTTTTCTTCTAGTAAAGTATATTTTAGTTATAAAAAGATCAAAGATTAGCTGGAAAGAGTAGCTGGCTGCATTGCCCAAAACTTATTTAGTTTTTTTCCGCCATCAGAGCGGCAAGTCTGTTTATTTTCTTTTCTACTTTTTATTTTATTCTAGTTCAAAGAGCCTAATACATATTCTACAATTTTTGAAATATTTCGCAAAGTTTAATGAAGTAAAAGTGAATTGTTAGTATTGGGCAAAATGAGCAGTTTGTTTGTAAGTCAAAAAAGAGTATTCTGTAATGGATAGAGCAGTTGACACGTCATTACGAGATTTGTTAATTTCGAATTTAAATTAGTAGATCTAAGTAAATAAAACATTTTGTTTACAATGCGGAGGGGTAAATTTCTCTTCGATAGAGCAATCATTCCGCTATTTCAGTCTTATTTGATTAAAAATTAAAGTAATGAGATTCTGTAAATTTAGTCTTAGTTATCATACAAAATATGATCTTTTTTTTACAAATAGAGCGACGTTCCCGCCATTTCGGATGTTGATTGGTCTAAAGCTGAATTGATATTAAACAGAGTATAGAACTTTTTGTTTGTGATGCGGAATAGAATAGTCGGTTATAAATAGAGCGGTTGTTTCGCCATTTCCTACGATGTGAATTTTAGGCTTAGTCTTTTCGATAGATTCTGAATAAATTACTTAATTCTATTATTTATCTATAATAGTATAATAACGTGCAGCTTCATTTTTTAAACTCTCCTTACCTTCTCTCTCTCCCTAATTGAGGGGTTCTATGCATGACTAAAATTTGCAGATTTAACCTTTTTTTATATTAATCCACAGCACTCTCCAAAGGATGCTGGGCTAGGCGGAAAGCGAGGGACGAGCAATCAAGCCCATTGATTTGTTTGGTGCTATCTCTTCTGGGCGGTGGTAATCACATCTGGCGCTATCCAAGAATTTCCGTCTTATTGGATAAAGCCCTGAAAGGATATCCAAATAATCCAAATAAGTATCAAAATGGCGCTGACCTTTCTGGTGGAATTTTTTAGGTCCTAACTGGAAAACGGCGTTATAAATTTTGTCTTTATTAATATCACAAAAATGGCCTCTACTCAATCGAATTCGTGTCAGAAATACTAGACACTTTAAGAATAGAAAAATTCTTTTTAAAAATCGACTTAACATTAGCCTATTTGCAAATTCCGCTAGAAGAAAGTTCAAAACCTATTATAACATTCACAGTACCTGAGAATAGCAGATATCATGTGGAAAGGACGTTTTTTGATTTAACCAATGCTCTGGAGAGTTTCAAGATACACTTATTTTTTTATTTCAAAACGACAAAGGACCACAAAAAGACGATGAGAAAATTCAACCAATAGATTATAGATTATGGGTTTAGGGATTGGAACAAGATAAAGAGACAGGAAAAATGGCGAATCATAGATTCGTAACTCTATTTTCAAACAACTAACCCACCTAAATCTACTCTATTACCAGACTCATAACCTGGGAAATTTTTTGTACCCTGCCCAAGCTGAGTCTCATTGAAGCGACTGGTACCCCTCGGATACGTGACAAGACCTTGGTCGCCAGCTTAACGCTGTTTGATGTAATAAGCTTGTTGTCGGCTTCCCAGTCGTCCTGACTCGATCTGCTATTCAACGGTATTCGTCCGAGGAAAGGCAGGGACGTCGAGATTACTATTCGGCTCATCAGGCCCACATCCTCTTAGCAGCCACTGGTCGTATAAAGGAGGCTAAGATGTCCAGCAACCATCTGCCGCCCAGGCTCGCTGTTAGTTTTTTTTTGAAGAGACATTATTTATAATCTCTCTGCAACAATTTAACTTAAAAAAATAATTTTTACACAATTAAACTTTTTATAATTTTTTATTTCAACAAAACATTTGCCTATTACTATGGTATTATAAATCATTGACCAATTCCAGCTAAAAAAAGTAAGTGATGTTACGTCCTAAAAATTATACATTTTTTGACGTAAGACTAAATCAAGCGCAAACCTGCCTTATCCCATGCGGAACCTGGTAGTAACACCAATTATACACGCGCGCAATAACGGTTTTCTCTAACTTTGAACCTAACTATGGTAACTGTACTACGGTCGGTAATATAGAAATCACAAGATACTTACAGTGTTACCAAAGAGGGATAAGACCTCAGAGAATACCGATGCTTGATCATTGGAACTGTGATCGCCGATATTACTTTTAAAGAATAACCATAATTATAATCGATACAAGTGTATTTATATTTAAAGTGGTTTAAAATATAACAAGTTAAATACAATTACATGAAGTATGAAAACACAAGCTTTACATATTAAGTAAGAATCTTTTAACTTTATTTTTATGATTAACCCACTTAGTGGAAGAACCGATACATGGCCAGACAAACTGTAACCTAAAGTGTCTGACTAGATGTATCACCTATGGTTAAATTAATGATTAAAATCTTCGAAAAGTCAAGAGTAGAAATGAGCGATCGCCGCGGCCAGCAATATCTATTAGTCACAGTATGCCACCGCGAGGATAGCTAGTATCAAATAACATGTAACAGATCGAGAAAGACACAATTGACCACCGGAAGTAT
>JAAAKG020181420.1:0-52077 GCA_010014905.2 Druon quercuslanigerum
GGTTTCCGAACTAAAGTGTTTCAATGCATTGCATATGCATGTGTGTAAAATAATATTTTAATTAATACAAAACACGTAACAGTAGCGAAATATCTCCTCAGAAAAGATTGATTGATTTAAAATGTTATGTCGAATTAACTAGGCACTTCGGGGCCGATCATAAATTACGGAAAAATTGGGGAGGGGGGCAAATGTTACCATCTTTAACTAAATTTATAGTATGTAACGTTAAAGTTTAGTATTTTAACAATCAAAGATTATAAAAATGTTATATAGAGTTTCTTATGTGTTTAATTAGATTACTATTTTGATTTTTTCAATATTCTGCAAAAAAACATTCATAAGAACATAGTTATTTTTTCAAAATTTTTTAATTACTACCTTCCGCAAAATCAGTAGACATTTCTTAAACGTAAGGGGTTAAGCTAAGATATGTGAAAATATTTTCTGGGGTTTTAGTAATTTTAAAGAGTTTTGAAGTTTCCCAAAGGTAATTTTCAAGAGTTTTACAGGATCTCAAAGGGATTCACAGAAGTTCAAATAATGCAAGGGATTACAAGGAGTATCATCAGATTTTATGTAATTTTATGTGGTTTTAAGGGATTGTTTCATATTTTAAGGAAATTTCAGTTAATTGATCCACAAGAATTGTGGGATTTGAAAGGATTTCAAAGATTTAAAGAGATTTTAAACTTTTCCAAGTTATTTCCAAAGATTACAATTTTTCTAGAAAGTTGTTGAATGTTCAATATTGAAGGATATTACTGAAAATATTTCACGCAATTTTAAAAAATTTTCAAGATTTACAGGAAGATTTTAGGGAATTATTCAAGATTTGCAATAATTTCAGTAATTCTAAAGGCTCTCAATACGCTTTTTAAATAATTTTTCCAGGATCCTAATGCTTTTCGTAGAACTTCCGACATTTAAAGGAATTTGAAAGAATATATTCAAATTTTCTTTAATTCACAAAATTTAAGGGTTTTATAAATGTTTCAGAGATTTGAAAAAATCTGAAGGAATTTCTAAAGTTTTTAATGATTTCAAAAGGTGTACAACAATAGCATGAGGTTTTAAAGAACCTTCTAGAATTAGGAAGCTTTGAAAAGATTTTATAGGACCTATACATAATGTTTTAGGCTATTTAAAAGATTTAAAGGGGATTTTTAATAGATTTTAACGGATTTCATAAGATTTACAAAACTTAAAATATTTCAAGGAATATCAACAGCTTTTATAAAAATTTCAGGGAATTCAAGGGAATTCAACGTGTTTTAAACATTTGAAGAGATTTTTATTTTGCAAGGTATTTCCAAAGATTTAAAAAAAATTTAGTAAATTTCAAATATTTTAAAGTATTTTTAGGGTATTTTAAAAGATTTCAAGGAAGTTTCAAGATTTTAAAACGATCGCAAGGAATACCATCAGATTGTATGTAACTTCAAAGGGAAAATTAAAAATATATTAGGGTATTTAAAAATATATATCCATAATAGCAAAGTTTTTTCATAATTTTCTAAACTACTACTAATCAAAAAATCATGCAACAGTCAGAGGGTTTTATGTTCTAAATTGTTGCTAAAATATAAACCTAAGAGTTTTAATAAAAGATTTCATATAATATTGTATCACCTCTTTTTATATTACATTTTATGAGCGTTCATTATGATTGCAATCGTTTTTTAAAATGTTTAAGTTATTTACAGTCACGTTTAGCTTGTCGAAAAATGTAAAAAAATTTGCAACCAGCATTAAATAATTCGAAATTTATGCTAATAATTTTTAAAAAATTAAGTTTTTGGATAAATATTTTTCTTTTAGATGACACAGTTTTTTTATACTCGATAAAATATTAAACAAACTTCATTATTATTCAAAGAAAGGCCTTTAGCTAAATTCTCCTCAATCTCCCGAGAAGCCAGTACAGTTTTAGAGATGATGAAACACAGTTTTAAACAAGCCAGATATCATCAACAAATATTTTCTCTGTGCGTTAAAAAGGTAGCTCTTAATCTTTTAGTTTATGACCTGACGCTACCACTCTTACGCATAGAAGATGAGATTGGACTACACTAAAGTATGGTCTTATCAAAAGTAGCGGTATTTTCGAATGAGTCAAAGATTTGCAGACAAATATGCGATTTCGCAAAATTAGCTTTCGAAACCCCGCATGCCAGACTTGCTGATCAAAGGGTGTCAACCGAATGCATTCGAAACACTATATCAGATCCTCGTAAGGCTACGGATGTTGAACAAATCTCAAGTAAGTAAACATGATTTGGCGAAACCGTAGAATATCATCCGATACACGATAGAAGCCCAATAAAGGAGTATTAACCCCGCCTTGAATTGTATTAAGCGAAGCTCACGCTTGCCAAATCCGTATGCAGTGTATGCACTTAATCTTGCATACTAACTAACTAATGCATATTTAAGTCATTTTACTGATGCGTGCGTAAACACACCAAGATGAATTTAGATTTTTTATGCAGCTGGCTTGACGAGGATTATAACGTAATCCATATTAAATTCTCATTGTAAACAACTTCGCATCACGCCTAGGCTATTTAATGCAAGGTAAGCCGCGAAGCAGTTGTGACTGTATGATAGATATCTAAAATCACGTGTTGACTCTTCAGTCGCATCAACAAGCTCCTGAGATTAATTTGTATTTATTTTTTCCTTGCTCACCTTCTTATTTTCCTCTCAAAATAGAATTTTTCCTGCATTAGTGAAAGTAACATTACGAAATGAGATAAGTTTCTAACTCATTTTTAGATTTCAGACTTCACACTGTTTCCTCTATTCCACTCTTTGGCAATTCACCTTGTTCCCACTTTTTAAGGAATTCTTCTTTTCATCCCTCTTTTTTAAAAAAAATTGGTTTTTCTGGGTTGGAACAATATTTAAATTCGAAATCTCAAGAATTTTTTATGTTTAATCTTGTATTCAATATTGTATTTACATTAATACTATTTCAAAGAATGTATTCGCCTATTTTCTTGCAACATATCCCGATTTCCTCTGTTTTGAGAGGTGAGAGAACTTTGGGTTACGTTGCTCTCATTAAAGAAGGTCAAAAATAGCCCGAAATTGTTAACGTAGTTTATGAATGGCCCCTTAAGCATTTATCCAATTTTTGTTGTTTGTCGGAGCTATTGGCCTATATTACATCTTGGTATACTTCTAAAGTGGATTTTCTGTTGCAAACTTTGAGTTTGCCACGCAATTATTTTCGGTAATATGCAAGCAAACAATAGAGAAACATTTTATTATTCGAGAAACTCATTTAACTCCGACAACTTTGTCGCAACTCCTGGCCAGATTACCGAGGAATTAGCTATCATGGCGAAAGAATTTCTGAGTTCAAGCTTAGCGGAAGCTTTGCCACAACTTTGGAACTTTGCGTCAATCTAATTTGAAATTAGACCTCCAGATTGTGAACGTTATTATGTCTAGTTCTAACGGCGTAATTACGCTCACGTGCAGTTGACACCCATCAAAAGTTTGTATAAGGGTGCAGAAAATTCTTTACTACGATGCCCGAGTTGGTATGTCCGTTACTACTAGAAGAGTTCTCGGGACATTAGGGTGTTTTTGCACTTTTTTGGATTTTTTTATTAACATTAAAAATGTTACGCAACTCTCTGTGTGTCAATATTTTTGTTTTTGCCGCACCGTTCATAAGGTGTTTATAATATAAAAATTAGTTATTCAAATTTCTTCATATTTTTAACAAAAAGATAAATATTTTTAGACCTCCTGGTACTCTTTTTTTAAATCTTAGACGAGAAAGAAGGTTTTGCAAAAGGTTTCGAACTATTTACTCAAAAATATGAAATTTCATAAAAGTAAACGTAACCATTACCTTTAATTTGATTGCATTATTACTATTTGTCAGTCAAAGACATTGCTTTAAAAACATGTTTCTTTTCATAATATACTTGTAGTATCACACAAAAAATATATATGTATCTAGCATTTGCATTTTTAGAAAGTGAATTTTTCACCCACCCTATTAGCCACCCTCTTCCAATTTCATCTAACTGATACCAATTTTTTCTTTGAATATATTCTTCAACATGCCGTCATTATATGTACGACTCTGCAGTCAAGAAGTAAAAAATTGCCAGAACACAAAGAGCAATATTTAGTTTCACAGTTATTTTTAAATTGTCTTCTTTCTCCTGGCCTGTTATCTCGATATACCGGAGGGCACGAGGGTTTGAAGCCCGATGACACGCAATTTCCGCAGGAGCACAAACGTCAGCTAGTGCAGAAAGGAATACTTGTTTTCTTACTGAAGGAGACTCAGGGAGAGTCAGGAGGGAAAAGAGAAAAATAAACAATAAAGAAAAAAAAAAGAGGACGAGCTTGAGGAGGAAAAATTCGTGCCGTGGCTTGCGGCGATGTCGTTGATTGTCTGTATGAAGCAAAGGTACTGAAGATGCAGTACGTTGAAAAAACGAGGGAGCAGCTTGTAGTTGGTTCTCCTAAGACCTAACACCCCGAAGCGAGTAAATCCAAGAGGAAAAAGAATAGTGCTTGGACGATGTCAAGCAGTATAACCGGACGAGACGGGTCGAAGATAGGCGGGGGGAGGGCTTCTAATGTGGTGCATTCGTTGTTATTATTATTATTACTATTTTTTTAACGAGCATGGTGTATTATGGAGTTTGTCTTTTACCGCTGTTATAATTAATCAGAATCTAGAATTCCCATGTTACTTATTTAAGCAATTCGTTCGTTCTGCAACAACGATCAAACACAGTTCACTGATCAATCTACACCTTCAAAGACGCATGTCAAAAGCATGCCAAGGCACTTGCGAGATGTATACAGAGGCCCGTCATCCTTGGGTCGCTCCGTGTCCTCAAGACACCCATCTCACGTTCGTGAGTCATGGCCGTAGGTGTGATTTATTGAAGTTCTAATGGGAGCCAGATTTATTTTCATAGATGATAGTAACCTAAGATGTCCAAATACATGCTCTATATTTCGCTACAACAGAATCACTTATATTTTTCATTAAATTGAGCGATAAATTTTGGTGCACCGCATTAGGCGTCGCTCCCCTGAAGGCAGCATGTCGACAATATAAATGAAAAGAAGATAATCTTCGTCGGTCCTTGACGAAAGAAACGTACGGGAAGAACGAGAGGTGTGTTTGCCAAAGGCAAGGTGCACATGTAATCACAGTGAACCAAGGCAGGTATCGATGGCGGTTTTATTTGCTCAATACCAACTCAAGAAGGGTCAACGAACTCAGAATCATTTCGGAAATATACTTATCTCGAAAAGTCTGTTTTAGAAGAGGAAAAGCGCATTACGGCAGTTAAAGATAAGAAATCTCAAGACTTATCAGCCCAAAATACTCTCAAAACAGGGGAAAGAGGGTGATTTTTCACGAAAATAAGGCATTAATATAGGGGAATAAATTATTTTAAATAAAATTAATGTAGATACCATATTGAATTCAATAAGAAACGCGTTAAATTCTGAGATTTACAGTTTAAACATATTTCATTTTCAACAAAATAGTTGAATCCTAAAGCAAAAACTTTATTTTCTAACCAAACATTCTCAACCTCCAAAGATTTATTTTTAAACCAATGATCGAATTAAAAAAAATAGATCAAAATGCAAACAAAAACATTTTATATTAAATCAAATAATGGAATTTTCAAGGAAAAAATGCGATCTTTTTAGGATACAGCTTAATTTTCAACACAAAAAGTTGAATATTCAAATAAAAAAGTTCATTTTCAATCAAGAAAAATAACTTTTCTACCATCAAACATGATTTTTTAATGCAAAAGTCAAAATTTCAAGAAATCAGGTCTACCAAAAGGCCAATTTTTTCAACAATTACATACAAGAAACTTAAAGCTTCAAAATGCTTCTTTACAGCATTCTGAAAATTCACTAAAAATCCAGATCATTTTGTTGACCCTGTAATTTTTTCCAGTAGTGTATTTGGAACCAAAAATATAATGTAGTAGACTTTTTAACAACAACAAACTTGTATCGAAAAATAGCTGGGTTTTTTTTATTGAGTTCTATTAATTCAGTTCGAATTTAGGCAAAATATAACAAGAAACGGGGGAAATTTCTTGAAAACAAAAAAAAGGAGGAATTCTTTTACAAGGGGTAAATGAGAGAAATAGAGAAAAATTTCGAAGCCTGAAATCTTGAAAGTTACTTGATATATTTGTAAACAACCATGAGTGAAATTATGATGGAAGGTGTCACATCCTGTTACGATAATTAATCACAAAATTTTACTTATAGTACTTTTATAGGTCAGTTTCTACCTTGAATAACCCGGATTTTTATGCTAAATCGCCGATGCCAAGTTGTTAGACCTATGTAAAACAGAAAAGGATTCTGATCCTGAAGAAGCTCTGAGGAATTCAAAATATTCACTTCACCACCTGGATTTTCTCTGGAACTGGCACTTATTTTTCTCAACGCGACGATTGCTTTAACGAAACGGGTAACTGGATGGTTAGCTTAAGTTCCTTGCAGAAAACCCTCGAGGATTTCGTGCCGAAGCTTCGTACCGAGATATTGGAATTTTCAAAATGCTTCCTCCCACGTGTTTTCATCCTTCTGGCTTTTGTACAGAAGCGAAATCCCTTAACCTTACGGTCTCCTTCCATTCCACTTCTTATTTCATTTTCTCTATTTTGCTCTCCTAACATCATGTCAGTGGCGTAACTTTATTTTCTTCGATTCAGTACCAAAAATTGGCAAAGGGTCTGGAAAACTAAATCCTTCCACAAGCTCAACTTTCCGGTACCCACTTCAATCTCAGTACGAATTTCCGGGCACTTTCCAGTTTTCCTCGGGTTTCCTCCGTTATTCAAAATTCAATTCTTCGAAATTAAAATTAAAATGATATAAAATTTAAATGAATTATTCTTTATAATAATTTCAATTTCAGTCATCACAGTACCTATTGTCGTTAAAAAAGGTGAACTTTTATTTAAAAAAAAGGTGACATATAGGTAATAAACAAAGTTTTATAAGTTAAATAAACATATAAATCAATGCTAGTCACATTTTATTAGTTGAACGAATAATAGAACTTTGATTTTTATACGTTTTTTTAGGCACGCTATATTCAAACATGTCAAACTAGTCACCAATTAATACGAAATAATATCACTGAATCATTTCCTGCAAGGCGTGCGCTCTATGTGTAAAAGTCATACAATTTTAAAATACGGGGTCGATTTATATATTTTTTATATTTATATAAAACACATTTTTTAATATCATTAGAAAAAATGTTCTATTATTTATAGATTATTAATCTCAAGAAAACCAATCAAAGAAATATTTTTCCGTCAGGAGGCAAACATCTTTTTGTTACATTATGGACTTTTTAATCCAAACAAGGTGAATTTTCTAAAAAAAAATTTTTAACTTTCAACAAAAAATATATTTCACAAAATAAATAAATTAAATTAAATTAATTGAATAGTTAAAAACAGATAAGATTCAACAAAAAACGGTATTTTTCGCAGATTAGTTCAACTTTGAACCAAAAAAGACGAATTTTTAAGAAAATATTTGAATGTTCAAAAAATAATTAACTTTTCAACTAAAATATATTAATTCTGTATCAACAATTTAATATTCGACTTTTCTGACAAAAGATGAATTTTTAACCCAAAAGTACTAATTTTCTATCCAAAAAGACGATTGTTCAACAAAATAATCGAGTTTTTAAACCAAATAGCTGAATTTTCAACATACAAAGGTGATTTTTTAATCGACAGGAATAATTTTCGATCCAACTACGAATTTTCAACCAAATATGAAATGGCTTAATTTCCAGGTGAAAAAAAGACGAATTTCACAAAAGTGAATTTTTCACAAAACAGTTTAACTTTAAACCCGGTACTTAAGTCTTTAATCACAATCAATAAGGTAGAATTTTTTATAAAAAATAGTAAGATTTTCGACCAAAAACATGAAATTTTAACAAAATAGTGGAATTTAAAACAAAATAATAAAATTTTCAGTAAAGTAGTTAAATTTTAAACAAAATGAGACGAATAGTAAACATGTCTGAAATCCGGGACTATCCAAAAACTATTCAAAAACAGAATTTTTTAATACAGCATAAAAATTATTAATAAGTCATAGTGAAATCGTTATAACTTACTTTAATCAATTCCGATCAATCTACATTTTGCAAAAGCAAAACAGAAAAGCACGAAGATCATGATTAAAACTTCAAAACGAAATAGCAATCAATATCTTCAGGCTCTTTTTCAAAATTCCAGAACAGGACATTTCCAGGTTTTCCACGTTTTTTTTCTGTTTTTTTCAGGTTTCAGTCTGTACTTAAAATTTCTAAAATTTTTAACTGAAGTACTTAAAATTTTAAGGCTTTATATAATATAAAAAGCTTTCAGTTTGATTGAATGGCGAACTTTACTATTTAGAAAATTAAATAGGGATCTAGCTTGAGCTTGTTTAATCTAAAGTAAGGTAGTTAATCATGGCCTCTCGTTTCTTTTTCCTTCGACCATGGTCAAATCCAGCGATTCTGCAAGCTCCCAATACCCCGGACCCACGTCGCAATTTAACTCGCGAGCTTCGAGGTGCGTAATTGATTGGATTTCCGTCTGGCGATTTACGTGCGGATAATATCAAAAGTCGGCTTCTTTTTACGGGTAGCTTTTCGAGCGAGAAATTTACGCTGGGGAAATGGTTCACGAGGACGTTTTGACAGATGAATAACCCTGGAGTAGAACGTCGTCCTGCGTCAATTACCTCGCGAGTAAAGCAGGAAATGACGATGTCGAAATTTCGTCGTCGAACACCTTTGAATTCAGATGCGAGTTATGAAACGTTATGAAACGTCCATCTCTGTCTGAAAATTTCACGCTCATCCTTGACAATTCATTTGTCAACGAAATTGTCCGATTCCCACAATCAGTGTCGCCCGAATTGAAAAATGTTACTTCATGACAATAACACCATTTTTCACCTGAAAATCATTTCTTTAGGCATTTATTTTGTTATTATGTTTTCACATTCAGCGCCGCCGCAAACCTTCTTTTTCAAAACTTAATGATTTTTCCACTCAGGAAAGTGTTGTTTTTAAATTTTAAAACCCATTTTCTTAACCAATCTCCTGACCAATTTGTAATTTTCCCTGATCAATTACTTCGAGATGAATTCAATAAAAACTATAAAAAAATGCATTGAATTTAGTAGAATTCGAGTTACTCAAAAAAATATCAGAGAATTTCAAATGAATTCAAATGAATTGCAAAGAAGATATGAAAATCTATTCAAATTTTGGAAAACCTACGAAATCACGCACTTGTGAGCACATTCTTAAAAACTCGCTAAAAGATTATAATATCCCGTGAAATTCAATTAAATCTGTTGACATGTCTTGAAATTATGCATTTATTAAAATACTATGAGATCTTTTAAAATCTCTTAAAATCATTAAAATCTTTGAAAATTTCATAAAGTCCTTTGGAAACTTTTTAAATATTTTAAAACCTTAAAGGTCCTGTAAAATCGTTCCATATCTTGCAAAATTCTAGAAAATACTTTACAATCGGTTAAGAACTTTTCTTAGTTCCTTAAAATCAATAAAATCCTTGGAACTCCCTTGAAATTCTTTTAGTTTCTTTCTGGGAATCTTTTTAAATTACTTTATAATTTTCGAACACTTTAAAATCTCTGGAAGTCCCTTGAAATTTTTAAAGCTCTTGAAATCTGATTGAAATTTCTTTCAATGCCCGTAAAATTCTTTAATTCCTTCGAATCAATTTAAATTATTTAAATCTATTTAAAAGATCATAAGATATTTAAAATCCTGTGAAATCTTTTAAATCCTTTGACATTTGTTCAAGCTGTTTGAAACTCCTTGGGATTGTTATAAATACTTTAAAATATTTAAAGTATATTTTAAAACCTCTTCAAATGATTGAAATAAAAAAAAATCCTTGGAATCTTTTAAAAATACCCTAAAATATATCAACTCCTTTAAAATCGTTTGAAATCCCTTGAAATTTCTTAAAGCACCTGAAATGGTTTTCAAATTTTAAAAAATACTCTAAAATCTTTTAAATTCTTTGATAACCTTCAAAATATTATAGAATCCCGTGAAAACATATGCAATCTGATATTTCCTGAAAAATGTATTAAAATACCCTGAGAATTTTTTAAATCCTTTAAAATCATTGAAATCCTCAGAAACGTTATAAAATGACTTGGAATCTTTTAGAATCCCTTAAAACACGATCTGGTAAAATCGTTTCATAGCTTCCGAAATTCAAGTAAGTTCTTTAAAAGCCCATTCAAATTTCTTAATCTCTTGAAAATACCACGGTATCTTTTTAAATCACCTAAAATAATTAAAATGATTAAAAATCTTTGGATTCTAATCAGATTATTGAAATCTATTGATAATCCTCTGATGTCATTTAAAATTGGAATCTCTTCAACTCATTGAAATCTATTAAGATTTTTATAGAATCTTTTTAAATATTCTGAAATATTTAGAATCGTTTGAAATCTTTTAAAATTCTTTGAAACTTTTTAAATTGTTTGAAAGTAGATTGGGATCTTTTCAAGAACCCGATAATATTTCAACTACTTTGAAATAAATTGAAATCCGCTGGAATTTTTTAAAGCTCTCGAAAATTTCTCAGGTGTTTCAAGAAAATCCTAAAATCCTTTGAATTCCCTTCAAATTATTGAGATGAGCCCGAAAAATATCAAAAGAATTCAAGAAAATCCAGAAATAGGTACAGACCTAAATTCAATTAATTTACTTATCAATTTATAGAAATAAAAGTGCCTGAAGTGATATTTTTATTTTTTAAAGTTACTATAAGGACCTTATCCTAAAAAATGGACGAAAAAGTGACTTGGGTCACTTTTTCAGTTGACTTTTGCAATATTTTTGCAAAATCCCAGACTTTTTTCTGATTTTCAAGTTTTCCCTCACCTACGGCCACCCTGATATTGCATGAATCTGATTTTAATCAAAATACTTATATCTATTTATCTGGAAGAATTTTTTTTCAAGGATAACATCTTGAGCAAAATGATCATCGTTGTTTTGAGCAGAGCCAACTTTTTTGCACTTATGCAATATGCGTTATGCTTGGGCAGAGTATGATGAAACTTGTCGAGAATCCTCACGTCGCATTTTACACTTCATCTTATTTTACTTCCCGCCTAGCTTCCCGTGGTGGTAGATTATTCTGTACGTAAACCAACGATACGGTAACGTAGTTTAATAATGGCTTCTATCGCTGCCAAAAAACTTGGCTTCACGCCGCCAAGAGATAAGTTTCCACCATTAAACGGGTTTCCTGATATCGAAGACTCCCTGGAGAAAACGAATATTCGCTTTTAAAGGAGCGCAAACATCGTTTAGAGTATTTTTTTCTAAAATACGATAGACTTTACTTCATATTATTTGAAAATTTAAAATATTTGATCTTTCAATTTGGAAACGATAAGAAACTTTCATATAACTACTTTTTCAAACTCAAAAAACAATTGAGCCGTTCTCTAAAAAAACCATATGAGAAAAATTAGTTTTTGGCTCAAAATTGCTTAAGAAACTTTTTAAAATGTCTTTTCAAACCAAAAGGGACATTTCACGGAGTTTAAAATGTTTGCAGAATCTAAAATATTATTATTGTATTGTTAGGCTTATAATCACTGTATCAATTTAATCACAATCAGTGATACAACACCGCGCCTACATCCGACTTTGTTATAAGTACCCGGATTTTCCTAGATGTTTGGCCAGGGGAGAGGAAAACTGCAGAGAACTGTCTCCCGAATTCAGCCGGTTTTTAGACAGTCGATTTTGGAGGTAGACATTAGACCAAGGCCATCCAAGGCCCAGAATCACCCTCGGCGTATCTCATATATGTATTTTTTCGTTTGTAAAAATACATTTTGAAAGGTTTCTTTGGAAATTTCGTGCCAAACCCTAAGTCGACTCTAGCGATTTTTCTGGAGAACGGCATAATTATATTAAGTAAAAGTCTTCGTAACAAATTTAAGAATTAGGTAAAAATCGAAGTAAAAATTAGAAACTATTTCTAGAAGTACTGAGAATATATGTAGGGAGAGTGACATAGGTTCTGACACTTCACGAACATTCAGTGAAAACTTTAGTACGAGTGCGGTAAACCGACTCATTTAACAACGTACTGCTCACACCAGTTTCCTCTACTTTAGTGTTTACAAAACGACAACTCCTGTTAAATTAAACAGACCCATTTCCACATATTATTGTAATTATATTCAACTAAAGCTAGAAATATAATCTTTCAACTGAAATTGAGCTTGAAATATTTGAAATGGAAGAATAAGAAATAAAGTTTTGAAATTAAAAGTTTTTAAATAGCGAAAGTAGTTTTAGTTTGAAAATAGTTTGGCGAAAACCTAGATTTGTTCGACAAGTTAGGTCGCAAGTTAGTAATACGCAAGTAAGATGTGAAAGCATGATCTCAAAATTAATTCCCACCCTCTCATTATCGTCCGTCCATAAATTCGTCCTAAATTACCCAACAATCTACCAATCACGAACTTGTGCTAACAAACTTAATTCTTAAACACACTAATTAAAATTTAAATAAATCATTTATAATAATACAATACCTTCAGTTGAACTAATTATCTCGTGAGATTTCTATCTAAGAAATATGGTGTAACGATATGTCACGAGAATCTTGCAATTCATTACTTGAAATTGTTTTATATTTGAAATTTGAAATTTTTCAAAACAAAATCTACAAATAATCCCTTTTAATAATAAAAATTATAGAAAAACTTATGAAAATTAAAAAACATTTGTGACTTTACATAATTTGGAGCGGCTTAATTCAAACTTTTAAAATTGTTTGATAAATTATTGTTAATATTATATATGTTTTATGTACAAAAATCATCATCGAGATTTACACGTTTTGACAATTCTAGGTTATATTATCATTTTACAACGGAAATGAGTCATTAGATTTTGGATTATGTTACTGTTTTTTATCGTCATTATAATCGTCGTCTATTACAATAGAACATTTTTGATCTGAAACGATTTTTTGTTATGTTCGTGTTTTTCATCGAAAATTAATATTTTTGACCGAAAATATAGCACTTTAATTTTCTCTACGTTGCACAAAAATATTATGAATATTAATTCTGAAGTTAAGATATTAATTATCAAAAATCTTCCTTTTCTTTTCTATTAAACATATTAGATAATAGATAAATCTGAAATAAAACAATTCTGTATTAATAATAATTTTAATGTTTTATTTAGAAGTTACGTGAGCCAAAAAAAGCAAACAATAATCGCGAGCGTATTTGTTTTCAAGTTCTATTAAAATAAACGCAGTGTTTCGCCGTACCAAATTTTCAAGACTTCACGAAGTCCATCCCTTTTTCCAGCTCCTCCAATTTTTCGGGAAGACTATAAATAGTCTAAATTACAATACCTAACATTTTAAAAAAAAAGAAGTGATGCACATTTCTGGTTGTGAGAACGAGAATAGTCAACTAATGGGTGGAGCTAACCTTGAGCTAAGACCCAGAAATGCAAATCCTGGGGGGTTTAGCATTACCGCAAAGTATTAAGCATGCATCGCCACAACGTAAACAAAGTGAAAGTATCCCTTCTCTCATGAAACGAGCTCAGAAGTCTCACCATGCATCATTCGGTATATTTGCGGTTAAAGTATCCAATCCGGCTCATTTAACTCGATATAACCTCGAATTACGTATCTCCTCTCGTATTGCAACTTGGTTCGGTTTTTGGCGACCTCGCCACCGTAAAAATATTCCACCTGACACTAAAGACTTCTTCGCCAACTCTACCGAACCCAACTCCACCCAGACTCACCTGCAACAGACAGAAAAGAAAACTATTAGAAAGGGATCGTATTAACTCTAACCTTCGTTCAAAATTACACCTATTCTTTTAAACTTGCATTTAAAGTTTTTATCTCTTAGAGCGTTTTATGCTTCATATAGGGATTATAGGGCGTGAGTCGCTTAAAATTATTGTCCAGTTTCTACTGCTCATTGTATGCGCACTGCAATTTCAATGCAGTCTTCAATTTTTAATGGTTCTTGAGTATTACAATCAGATAAAGTAGAATTCGCAGCTGCGTCTGTGCAGCGGGTTAATTATTTTTTGAACAACACAAAACTTCAATGGTAAAATATCTGAGGATGATATAGAATTACTCGAGGAATTACTCGAGCGAGAAGAAACAAGGAAATATAAGTTTTCTAGATGCAATTAAGCTCGTGAATAAAAGAAGACTTATGAAGACTCTGCTAATATAAGTGCAAGCAAGCGAGAGTGGTTTACAAATTTAATCAAACTTTATTAATTCACAGCAGTGGCTATTGGGTTTAAATCATAATTTAAGATAGCAAATGATAATTTTGCTCTATCATCCAATTTCGGGTCTTTATTTATTTCTTTATATATTACTACAAAAGTTTTTTTAAATAATAATAGGCCATCATTGCCCATTTAATGAAGACTGAATCTGTTCTCGCCTCATCAAAAATTCACACTCTTGGCTCTCTACTCGTACCATACTTATGTCTATAAATAGATGCGCTAATAGAGTGTTTACCCATTTATATACATATAAAATAATTTTGCTGCATCATCCAATTTCCGGCTCTTTATTTATTACTAAACTAGTTTTTTTTAATTATAATAGGCCATCATTGCCCTTTTAATAAAGACTGAATCTGGACTCACCCTACTAAACCTTTACACTGCTAACTCTCTCTACTCGTACCATACATATGTCTATAAATAAAGGCGATGACACAGGCTTTAGTCTCCATATCGCGGTCTAAGATTTTTACATACAAAAAAACGTTGCTCTATCATCCGATTTCTGTTATTTATCTGTATGTTTATGTATTATTGAACTAGTTTTCCAAATTACAGTGAACCATCATTGCCCATTTAATGAAGACTGAATCTGGACTCACCCCAGTAAATCTTCATAATGGTAGCTCTCTCTACTCGTACTATATTTATGTCTAAATATAGAGGCGCTGACACAAGATTTACCCTCCATATCGCGGCTAAGATGTTTAGACATCTAAATTATCTCGACTTATGGATGATTACTATGGAGTACGACTTTTTCCAGTGTAAAAATCGTAAATCTGAATGTTATATTTCGCAGAGAAAAGACTTATTATACGTCACTGAGAGTTGCATTCCATGGTAGCAACCACAGGTTTCAAGCTCTGAGATCTCGACGAAAGCTGGGAACGATCATTTGTATTCTGGTGCCAGCATCGAAGTCGTTTGTGTGCACGAGTGAAGTCGCTGCGACTATCCATCCATGTATGTATGGGTGAACATAAAGCGCTTTCATCGAACGCAGGCTGTTCATTGATTCGGACTCAAGGTCCACGAGGCGAACGCAGATATAGGCTATTGGTAGGCTATTGCCAGTTATATCCGTGATCTTCAATCAGAGAAGGGTTGCTCCAATGCTATCCTCTCGGCGTATCAATATTGAACGTTAAATCGCGAGAACATCATATGAATCGATGCGGTTTAATGAAACCACTATTCTATCTTTTTATCCTTCCAAACTGCATCCTTCTATTCATTTTTTTTCTTCGAAAACTAACAGGGTCGGCGAACTATCTATAGAGGGTATCATGAATCAATAACCTTGAACAAGGAACGAAGAACCGGAAAATGACCGTGAAGCTCTTTTATTATCAATAGAAAAACCTATCCGATCATTTTTATATGTGACTTCAGGCGGTGAACAAATAGGGTCAAAGCACTGCATTAAGATTTTTCAAGTATTGAACTTATGTGTAGTCCGAATTTAAAAGTGCATGGTTCGGAATCAAAAAGTATGCAATGCAAAATTAACTGGACTTTTTAAGCAAAATTTTAAGTTTTCTAACATCATTTTTTTAAGTATTAAGAATTAACTTCAATATTTATTAATTTTCCCTAGTCCTCTTAACTCAATTAATACTCGTAGAAACCAATAAGAGAATATATTTTCGGTTGAAAGTTCATTATTTTCGGTTGAAAAGTCTGCTCTTAATACTTCTTGGTGGAAAATTTAATAATTTGATTATAATTTCTTTGTTTCTACACCAACAAATGTCAACTTGTTTGGTTCGAAATTCAAATGTATGATCAAAAATGAATCCATGTTTGTTAAAATTAATCTTTTTGTTGTAAGTTCAATAGTTTGGTAGAAAGTACATATTTTGAGCTCATAAATTCAATAATTTAGTAAAAACTGAACTGTTCGGTTGAAAATGAATGAATCTTATAATCTAAATGGTTAAAGATTTATGAATTTTATTACAAATTTTTTGGTAGAAAACTAATTTTCTGTGTTGAAACTTTATCTTTTCGATTGAAAATTTAACTATTTAATGGAAAATTCAACTGCTTTGTAGTAATCTCATCTTTTGGGTATGAAATGTAAATACTACAGCGCATATAAAAGTTACGTGAGATTGAGGGGTTTAAAGATTTTAACAAAGAGAGGTACGTGGTTTAACATTTAAGAAAAAAACCAATGTGACTTGAATTTATAAGAAATTTTCTTTCAAGGAACCTTGTAGTTGGTTCGGAGTATCTTTACAAACTTTTCCACTGCTTGCAAACTCTTTAAAGACGTCACTGAAAGTTTTAATGACGCAGAAGCAAAAAGTGCTGCACTTGTACATAATTAGAAAAAAAGGCTACATTATTCAGATGCTGATTGTTCCTAATAGAAAGCACGTAATTCAGTCTGGCAGTAATAACTACGTAGCTCGTATAACGTAGATTTTAAACTACGATAGTCCAACAGTTACGACAAATTATAGATTTAGTTCCACATGTACAAATATTGGCAATGCAGTAAATTCCCTTTGATCAGAAATAGCACAGTATTATTTGGTGATGTATAATTCGAAATGTAGAAGATAAATATGATATATAAGTTTCTCATATATGGATATTCATAATAAAAGATACGAGATAAACTAATAAATAAAAGCAATAGAGGCAATTGAGATAAGCCAAACAGAAATCAAAAAGGCAAAATGATATATGCGCGATACGTTTGAGGTTTCTTTAGCAGATCACGCGTTTCCGGACCCGAGACTTTAAAGTACGATGAAAGTTTTATCGCAAAAGTAGATAAATACGGAGAAAAACTTTGAGATTCAAGATTTTACGACCAACGGCGACGCTCACTCAACATTACTTTTCAGACACAGCCGAAATGGAACAAGTTTATTACTTTAGGATAACAGAGTCCACTTGTAAACAAGGAGTAAGGATGTCTTCTTGAAAATACACAGACCTCACAAATTAACCCCTTTTTATATTTATACTAAAACTTCCAAAGAGAAGCAAGCTTGGAAGCTCGACAATGAGCTGGATAAAAAGTAATTTTTTAGCCACCTTAAACAAGGCTCTAAATGAGTTTACTCTTACCCATCCCATTAACTTTCCTGATGAGATATTAAGTGACAATCACCCAAGCAAACGAACACAATGAAGACCGCTTGAAAATATTTTCAGCGAAATCACCCCACTTTACATACATTTACATAAGGATAATTTCTAGAATATAATTCGGTGAATCATTCAGTCACTTAAGAAGCTTGAGAAAGTGGGACAGTGCATACGAAGCTTGCAAAAGTTTTGTCGTTAAAAAGGCAAAATTTTACGGGAGAGAATAAGACGATATCGGAAAAAAAGTTCCACTCAAAAAGAGTGCACTATGAAGCGAGCTATGAAGTTTATAATGTAAAAAGATGAAGTGAATTATGCGGGAATGACAAGCAGTAAATTGTAGCGTGAATAAAAAACGTAGGTTATTTTAAAGTTATATAACTGTAAGTGATAAAGTTTGAATGCTTTCAAATGCTATGCATCATAAGTCTAAAGTTACGAATGCTTTTTAGATTCTAAGAACTCAAGTTTTAGTACCTTTGAATGTAAATCAAATTTTGAAGTGACAAGTTTGATTCTGTTTGAAGGATTTTAAATCGAGAAATTGTAATTAAGATAGTTAATTAATATCATTAAAAAGTGAAAGAAGTTATCACTGAAACGTGTTTGCTAAAGCAAATATTTGTTTGAAGCATATTTTTGTTAAAACGTTTGAACAAAGCAAATATTTTTTCTGAATGTATGAAATTATTATACGAAAAATCACGAACTTTCTCAGAAACATTCAATAAATTACAGGATATTATTTGATTATCTGGTAAGATTTGATAAGGTTATGTAAATATATGAATCTTTAATAGTTCTTTTCAATGAAAAACACGCTGTTTTCAATCTTTATCGTGCAAAAAGTGAGTTTTTCTTTGAAAACAATTTTTTTAAGTTAATACATCTGCATGATTTTATAAAATGTTAACAAATAAATGAATATCTAAACATTATTGGTTCGAAAAAGTAAAATTAGGGAAATTATGAATAGACCAAAAAACAATTATGATGTTCCACTTGTAGATCTCCAAATTATGTAATGATAAACTACAAAATGTGATTGCAGATTTTGATTAAAAATTTGCAAACATGACATGTAAAATGCAACTAAAGAAAAATGAATGATACCAGAATTTTGTTATAATCTATTCCCCCTACAACTTTTTCGCATTTAAAGTAACAACTCTACCTTTTTTCGTTTTTTGAAAACATCTCTCTGTATTGGACGCAGTGCTCGGACTCATTTAAAAATTTCATATAAGTATGAACCCTATAAAAAGTAATATTTCATTTTATTAATTCCCTAAAGTTGTCTAGAAAACCGTTGGAATCATTTTTTATTAATATCCTGGATACCTTTTTCAAACCCTTTGAATTTTAAAAAATTCTTTGAAATTTTCTGAAATCTTACGAAGTTCTTTAAAATCCCCTTAAAATATCGAACTCTCATTAAATTCTTTGGAATATTTTTAAGGCCATGTGACGAGTGGGTCACGTGACCAGAGTCCTACCTTACCGACACTTTTTTTTATTTCTTTACTTATTTTCACACGAAGCTCCACATCGAATTGAATATTTGGGATAATAAATAAGAAGCACTATGAAAGTTGGGGCACATGGTCTTCTGACCTTAAAAACGCTTTTAAATCCTTCAAAATCCATTGAAATTTTTTGAAATACTACACAATTGTTTGAAAACTCTGAAAAACATTGAAATCTCGCTAAATTCCTCGGAATATTTGAAAATGCCCTAAGCTCTATAATGACTTTACACCCTTGAAATGAATCAAAACTCCTTAAATCTTGTAAAATTTATAATTTTCCTACAAAAATTGAGTGAAATCCCTTAAAAGATTTTGAAATACGTAATATTAAAAAAGAATTCAAAAGTGATGAAATCTTTGAAATCCTACGAAATCCTAATCCTGCAAAGCTCTTTTAAATCGCATCGAAATTCCGTATAACCTTATGGAATCTTTTAATTGCTTCTGAAATTCTATGAATCCCTCAAATTCATGAACATTTTTCGAAATCTTCTAAATGTGTTGAAATCATTTGAAATTTCTTAGAAATAAATCTTAAATCACTTCATATCTTTGATGTATGTTTAAAATCTCTTTAAAATTGTTACATCTCTTAAACTTCTTGGAACCTTGTAAATTACGCTAAAATCGTTCAAATCCCTTCAAATATTGAATATTAATATTTAAAAATCATGTAGCTCTGGTAAAATCCCCAAAAAAACTTTGAATTATTTTGAAATTTTGATTTTTGTGATAGCGAATGTTATTTTAGCCAATAAGTGAAGAAAATTGTAAATAGGTTTAAAGTCAAATGAAAAAGTAAGCAGTAGCAAAATAGTTGCATTAAGAAAAAGTGTTAAAAAATATCAATAATGTGAAAGGCGCGGTTAGCGCTCGGATGGGTGACCGTTCGTGATTATTACTCAGTTGTGTTTTTCCTCTTCGTTTTCCACTTTTCTATCCAAATGTTCAGACGAATTTGAGCACTTCTAATCAAAAACTGGCTGCAGACAGTACGGATTTTTTAGACATGTAAGACCCCGAAAACGGGTATACATGGAGTAAAAAACTAATTTAATTTAACTGAAGTGTCAATAGAGTCGTGAGTTTGAGGCTAAGGACAAATTAAAAAAACAAGTCTGAATGCAGCCCTTGATGATCAGAAATTATAAGAAAATATTTCGAGGGAAAATATAGGGATGGAAATATTAGCCACTGCAATAATATTTGGGTTCAAAAGGTCAAGATCACGGTGCTGAGTACGAGAGGAAGAGGACTTACAGGAGAGCAAGACGCTAGAAAACCACGAGTAATTTCAGAGGCGCTCTACGAGATAAAATAAAATGGCATGCTGCCAATGCACGTGTGCGCCAGCGAGGGTATGCGATGCTGTACTGCAATTTTTCGTGGAGATTCCAACGAACAAGTTTACACTTGTACACGGATTTGATAATACGTTCCGACATTACTACTTTCAAGTTGAACGGTTGCGAGACCTGGACATATCGAAAATGATAAGAGTAGAATTGTCGCGGTTGACATGCAACAACGGCGCGGCGCATGGAGTGAGGTAAAACGCTAATGGACAAAGTTTAGAACGTAAGAATATTCAAAACATGTGGTTAAGATGGTTAGGTATGTTGACAGAATGAAAGATGAATGACTGACGAAAGAAGTTTATGAAGGTAAAGTAAATGGCTGTGTACCCAGAGGCAGACCGAGGAAAGAATGGTTTATAGAATGCGTGAATGAGACCCTACTTTCAAAGAGACAAATCGTTTATAAGAAATGCAAAAGAGACGAATTTTTAATTTAAAGCTGAATTTTTAACCAATTAGTTAAATTTTCAACCAACAAGGGTGAATTTTTAAACCAAAACAGCGAGATTTCGAAAAACAGTTGAATTTTCAACGCGGAATAATAAGTTTTTAACCCAGAGAGATGAATTCTAACCAAAAAGTATAATAGTAGACTTTTCAATTAAAAATAATTAACTTTCAACCAAAAATATGACTTTTTAATAAAATAGTACAATTTTCAACAAAACATTAAAATTTTAAAGCAAAAGATATTAATTTTGCATAAAAAATGTAATGAAGTAGACTTTGCAACCCAAACGAATAAACCTTTAACAAAAAATAGTTGTATTTTTTTATGGGGTTCTTTAAATTCAGTTCGCATTTAAACAAAAAAACCAAAAACGGGGGAAAACTGGAAGTTTTTTTAAAACAGGGGAGAAAAGAATTCTTTAAAAAAAGGGGGAAAGAGTGTGAAGTCTAGAATATTCCTCACCGCAGAGTACAGGATATTTTTATAGAGTAAGTTTTTTTATTAGCACAAAAGCGAATCTGTAGACTGTAGCCTATAAAAAACAATTGATTTGCCTACTGTCATCCCCTCCTTCTGACTGTAAGTTCTATTTTGCACGACACAACATAGTAATAGTAATAATAATAAAAAAAGTAGGACAAAGTTTATGATCCTCTTGGGATGCACTACGAAATGCCACACATCACTACATTATGGAACTTGTATATAGCTTTCGCAGGTACCAGCAGACACGACCTATTGAACGGACGGTGTTCTTGAACATAACTGCAATAGTTTTTTTTTCTTCCAATGAAATTCCTTCTGGTTTCAAAAACAATTTTGATAAGGTTAATAGAGTAACAGAACCCATTACTGAGGAGAATCTACTTTACTGGCCTAAAACTTACTTTTTTTACATTATCATCATTTATGATTGAGAAAGTATTAGAATTGTTCGAAATTTGACACCACAGTTTTTTAATGGATCTCCACGTTTCGAGACCCCCTGAATCCGAAAATGAAGTTTTTACGACGGCGTACAGTAGGAAAAAAGCAACTTTTGTCGGAAATTCTATCTACTCTTCAATTTTCAACCGATCTCAATTGTTCTTAGCTGAAAATCTTCTTAATGAAATGTACTGTAAGAGAGCACTGCTTTTGTTTAATATTTGCAAAATAAATAAAAATTTCTTGACTCAAAATGATCCAAAATGATAAAAAATGATGTGAAATAACCCAAAATGCCAATTAGTCCATATTATGGTGTATTTTATTTGTTAATTGACTGACTTAATAAACAATCAATTAATTCTACTTCTTATCATGAAATCATATAACATTCGTTTGCATTAACATTATAAAATAATAATAGGCAAAACTTAAAATGCATTTCGGCACATTTTAGGTCTGAGGTGGGCCTAATCGTTCCGATTTTACTTTATACATTTTTCATCAATGCTAAAAATCATTATATTATTGTTTCAACCCTTAAATTATAAAATAATTCGAAAATTAATCGGTGTGTAGAGTTCTGAAATCAGTACTAAAAAAAATTCTGGATTCCAGCAATTTTATAAGCTTATTTTGCAAATATTGAAGAAAGTAGCCGTGCTCTCTTACACTAATATTCACTAAGAAGATTTTCAGTAATGAACGATTAAGATCGGTCAAAAATTGAAGAGTAGGCAGAATTTCCGACAAAAGTTCATTTTTTTCCTACTGTGCGGCGCATGTCCGTCTGTCCGTAAACAAGATAACTCTCGAAAAAATGAACGAATCAAATCGATCTTTATCAAAAAATTTTAAAGTCCTAAAAGAAAGGATGAGTTCGTTAACTAGCCATTTTGAATCAAAATTCAAAAAGTGCGCGCATTTTGAAAATTTTTGAGACCAGTTTTTTTCTGAACTTGAAAATTCTATGCGTAGATATTTACAGTATTAAAAAAGACGAACAATTTATCCTAATGAATTTTTTTAGATAAAAAGAAAATTCTCAGAGCTATAGCATTATCAAACATTTTTAAATCAATCAAAAATCAAAATTTTAAGTCAAACAATGCACGATATGACAAAAGCCAAGAAGAAATATATTGCTTTTTTAAAATCCGACAAGATTATCATAACAACTTTTTGGATTCTCTTGAAAAATCGAAAATTCAAATTTTCCATTGCACCAAAAATGAGAAATCAAAAATTATATTTTGTGGTCAAACTAGGCAGGAGACGAAAAAAGATGATTTAACAAAAAATGTGATCCCAAAAAAGATCTAAAATTTCGTTAAGAATCACTTCTTTATAAAACGCGTACTTTATGTTTTATTCGTAAAAAATAATGTTGAAAATAAAAAAAAAATAACAAAAATTTGTGGGAAAACGACCAAAGTTACGAAAAAAAAACTTAATCTTTAACTATACCTGATGAAGTAGAAAATTCAGAATATGAAGAGGCATATAAATACAGCGATCTAAAAGATATCTTTTTGATAAAGTTTTGCGAAATCATCAGACGCACGCCCTAGGCGTGCTCAAACCTTAAGTAACTGAATCACAAAAAAATTAATGTAAGCCAAACAACGGTGACAATATATATTTTTAATCCATATTTTTCGTTGAAGATGTTTAACATCCATTAATTCAGTAGAGAAAGTAATTTCATAAATAATAAAATTTAAATTAATATTTATTTTTAAATTCTCTATACAACTGTTATATATTTCTTAAAAATAAATCACCTTTTTAGTTACAGAAGTGAAGGGAATTTTAATTTTCTATCCATAATCGAATAGAAATTCAAGCATGTAATTGAAAATTCTTCAATAAGTTTCAGCTATATGAGGTTGAAAATTAAATATGCTCACTCAAGTGTGATTAAAAATTCCGATAGCGGTTTTGAACAGTTCAAAATATCATTTAAAATCCGACATACAGTTACACTGAGAAACTTGGTGCTGGAAAAATTACTAAATTTGATTACAATCGAGGGACCAAGCCGATAATTCGTATATTTTAATATTATTAATATATTTTTTATAGTAAAATCCTAGATAGGATAAATTAGGAGAGACATAATTAAATTATATAAAAAGAGAAGAAGTAATAAGTACGTAAAATAACATAAAATGCTAAATTTGTGAGAGGAATTGCTATTGTCTGTAGAAATATGAACTGACCGAGTTTAGCCGAGCAAAAACGATGTCAGACGACATAAAATAACCTTCAATTATTTTAATTAAATTTTTAATTTTGTTTCCTATTGTTAATGTTATCTACTTCATTTTACTAAAATTCTTTAAATTTATCAATCACTCAATTTTTTTTGAGGCAAAAGATTCTTATTACAATAAATTATGATGATTCGAAAAGTTACAATATTGAAAAACAAATTTTTCACAATGAGCAAAAATTATTTTTAAATCTCGATATTAGGATACTTGAATACGTTAAGATATGGTACTTAGAATTTGAAAAATGTCATCACTGTGAACAATTAATGCATAATTTAATGGAAATCAATTTGAGTGTTGGAATTTACTTCATAAGGACGATAAATTCCTGTATCTCATTATCTTCCTGTTGCAAAATCCAAATTATAATTCTTAACGAAATTTTTTATTCTGAAGTGAACCTGAAATGAAAACTAAATTTTTATGAAATTCCATGTCCCAATTGCCAAAATTATATTTCTTTACTAAAATTACCTGGCCTTACGAAAGTATTATATTTGATAAAAATATCTTGACGGAAATCCTCTGTTCCTAAGTAAAAATTATTATCCTCTACAAAAATTCCTTGTCTTAAAGTCTAAATTATAATTATTTACGTAAATTCTCTTACTAAAAGTACGAGTAAAGCGTATTTTTAAAAAAACGTTTTCCTATGTGCAATTTTATGTATTGTGATATCTTATAATATCCAGACAAAATAAATATTTTTGTAATTTATGATCACGAGTAAAAATGAATAAAATTAGCTTACAATTGCCTCAGACATTTCGGCACACGATCGTGACCCTGTTCAGTTAATTATGTAGCAAATTTATTCATTTGATTAATTAATGATTCATTGTGGAAGAGAGATTAGAATGAACTATACATTTTTAATCTTTCATTATGACAGTTTAATTATAATTACGTGTGTTTACAGCATACGTAATGTAAAAAATCTTAAGGAAAAAAATTTTGTTTTCTTGAAACCTTTCAAAATTCTTAAAAAGCATGTATTTTTTTTAAACGTCTTTAAAAACTTACATATTGATTCAAGTTCCTTTTGGCATTCTATAGAATTGACACTTCAATAGAAAACTTTTTGAGGGTTCCTTTTTAGTTCGCTAATAATAAACAAATAAGTATGTGCAGTTGAATAAGAAAGATTTTCAATATAACCTTAAAAGCTGCCATATCTCATGTACATCATCTTCCTTTGCAGAATGAATAATTAAAATTTTCCCAGTGCAATATTGAATCTGCATTAGAAAGCAAAAGATGCGTTATTAGCTTGCGCTATCTTAGGAAGCGAGTCGAGGCAGAAAATGAGTTCTGTTCAAAAGTCTACATTTGCACTCTTACTTCGGATTTCTTTTAAAAAATTATAATTTTTGGTTCCTTTTTAGTAAGAAAGGTTGCGTTTCAAAACAATTTTATTCTCGCCTTTATTCAACAAAAGAAAAACACGTTACGGAATGTGTGAACGATCTGTAAGATATTGCCAGCCGATTTAGTATTATATATGCCAGTAAACGAAACAAAGTTAGATCGGAAGGGGAAAAAACGATTTTCTCAAAATAATAAATAGAGTCATATATCTAGTGCATCGGAAAGTCAACGACTCTTGGCAGAAGCGCGGAACAAAAATGCGGGATAAAAAGTCGGCCAGGCAAAATGGCATATGTCGATAGGTAACCCGATGACAAATTCGCAGACGGTTGCGCATCGTCGCTCACAAAAGCATGAAAAGTGCTGCCGTATCTTGTGCTTCGCGGACCGTCATTTGTTTTCTTTCGATTCTCCTTATTTTCCTTGTATCGAAGTATTCTCGCATTATTATATTGTTTCGCATTTTGTAGGAATTTGTTTGTAAAGAGGCACCTAAAATACAATCATAACTCCGATCCGTTACCCAATTAAGCGATTGGAAGCAATAACAGCCTACTTGCATTTTTGGAAGTCACTTTTTTCATTTGTTCTTCATAAAGTTCTGTGCAAAACAAATGAAAAACAATTGACTTCTGAATATACAAGTAGGCTGTCTCTTGTACCCAACCACTCAATTCTTTCAGACCATCAGAATTTTGCTTTCAATCTGAAGAGAAGCTGATATGGTATCTTATCACAGGTGCTTTTTATAAATATTTTATTGTCTTCTTATATCAGTATTGAAAGAAGCTCAAAAGCTTTGTACATTCCAGCAGAAGATGAGTAAAAAATTTGAGAATACCTTTCTCTTGAGATACTTCTGTTCTCCTTCTGTCCTATCTAATTGCCATCCCAGTTTCTCTATCAACAGTCTCGAACAGCTCCTCAGGGGGCCGAAGAACTTCATTTTAAAAATTCCCTCACTTTTCCCTGACTAGTTTATCATTTTCACTCAGCATTAATATTTAAAAACCAAAATTCTCATCTTGCAACAGTTTTAATATAGAATCTTTAATAAATGAAACGACAACATTTTAAATTTCAATTTGGACTAGCAGTTTTGAAATTCTGAGCGAAACACTTTTTTAAATTTACACATTTTTAGTTTATTAATGTAAGCTATACCATAGCCTGATTTACATGAAAGTAGTAAAAAAAGTGATATATTCAATGTAAAATGTTCTTTTCCATTTAAAAAAAATCCATAATATTGGTAAGGATTCCAGATGAATTTTGAAGAATTTAAAATGAATTTAAGGGAAATAAGAAAATTTTGATACATTTTTTAAAAATGCATAATAAATTGTAAATAAATTTGAAATGAGTTTGGAAAATTTTTTAATGTATTCAAATATTTTTATGAAACGCGTCTGAAAGATTCCAGTATAAATTAAACAAAAACTATTTTAAAAATCAATTGAACTTAGTAAAATTAAATGAGTTTTGAAAAACTCAAGAGACTTCCAAAAACTTCACAGGAAATTAGCTTACATGTTTTTAATCTCCTAAAAATGCATTGGAATATTAATATTTACCCTGAAATATATCAACTACCTACAACTTTTCCAATCCTTGCGTATCCTTAAAAACTTTTTAAAGCCCCTGAAAATGTCACGGAATCTTTTAAAATACCATAATATATTTCCAATCTTTTAAAGACCAATTAAATTACTGAAATAAATCGAAAATCATTTGAAATATTTTTAAAACTCTTGAAACTTTTGAAGCTCTTGGAAACTCTTTGGAATTTCTAAAAATACCCTTAAATCTTCCAAATCCCTTCAAATGAGTAAAATCCATGCAAAACGCCTTGGAATATATGAAAAAATACCTTAAAATATTTCACATCCTTTAAAATATTATGAAGTCCCTTGAAACTTTTGAAATCTCTTAAAAATTTCTTAGAACTGGAATCATTTGAAATCAAAATATTGAAATTTATTTAAAAATGTTAGGAATATTTTAAAATACCTTAAAATATTGTAAAAGAATTAAAGAAAATTCAGAAATAGGCAAGGGTTTTGATTGGAAAAAAGTGAATAACAAGTGATTTGAAAAAAATGGACTGAAAATTACTCTGCGGCAGCCCTGATTATTGTTGTCCGTTAATTTTTACAAAAATTTCTCGTCTAAGCTCAATTTTCATTTAAAAAAACCTGGGCTTTTCCTGACCAACAAAACTGCATGTCTTTTCCTTGATTTCTAGGCTTACACTGAGCTGCATCCACCCTGGTTCTTTCTGGTGAGCTTTATTTTTTATGCGGTCGGTCTGTCGACTTCATCGGACACGATTACGTTCCTGCTGGCTTCGCAGAGTCTTGAAATCCCGAGACTCGTTATAGAGAAAGGGAATCCCCAAAGTGCACCTTGGTTCTAAATCCCAGCGAGAGCCCTCTCGACGACATGGTGGCCTATAGAATTAGGATTTGACCTGATAGATCGAAGGACAAGATGCGGTAGCCACTCTCCAATTCCTCTCGCGACTTAAAGATATCCTGGCAGGGAGAATGGTGGTCCATGGCAGCTATATGGGGAAATGATAGGTAAGGTAAATAGGACAGAAAGAGGATAAAAATTGGATAAGAACCAGGGCAGCAGAAGCCAGGAGGAGGATGAGTTGAATAAAACAGCTTGGTCAGTGCCCGATTGCTCGTACGTCTCTAACGAGCACAATAGGTCAGGTATTGGTGAACTTTTGCTGAGTCACGGATCTGAGTCTTGAGGGTCTGAGTTTACGATCCAACAGCTTTCATTCGTCGACATCATTTGCGTCTCACGCACCCTACACGAAGAAAAATGTGTTGTATTTGTATTCACTCGTGAAAAGTTCCTAGGGCTTGATAGCTCTATAAGGAACAGGTGGTACTTATTACAAATAATATGCGGCCATGACTGTTTACGTTCTGAGAGCCTGGATTTGAGCCGAAGGTACGATTTAAAGTGTTAAATAAGTAACCAAAAAGGAGTTTTCGAAAGTGGTATTGTGAAGGTGCACTTCTAATAGTGCTGGGAAGTTTGTTCCAAAGATGAGCACCACTTATAAAAGAAAAACATTTGCATTTTACACGCAATATATGGCTGAATTTGTAGTACTGTTTTCCTTTCACGGAGTTTGCAATGTGCCGGTTCAAATGTGTCTCTATATTGGATAATATGTTTACTTTTGAGGACGTTATAGATGAATTGAAGGCAAGCATAATTAAGCGTACGGTCAAGCTTCGCAATCAGCTCATCAGTAATATTGTCATATACCACACAGCCGTAGTCAAAGAAGGGAGGATGAGGCTTTTAATCAGGAGAGTACTTGCAGGATTAGAAAATAATTCTGCGGAGCTGTTTAAGAACTCTAAAAAAGGTTTGCTTCGATATATCAGCAAATCGTTCGTTCCATGTAAGAGATCGATTAAGAATATGTCATAAATATTTCAGATATCACAAAGAGAATGATACACCCATCAATAAAGAGAGGAAGTAGGGCTGCAATTGTTGCAAGTGATGGAGAGGAAGAATGTTCTATGATTATAATCATAGTTTTAGCAGCGTTAAGAGTGAGGCTATTTGCTAAGACCCGCTGCACAACGAGACCGATATCTTCCGGTAAAGTCTAAAAACGTCAGTATATTTGTGATAGTTGCAGTGTCGAAGTTTGCTACCAAGTTCAGAGATATAAATATTAAACAGATTGCGTGCAAGCATGGATCCCTGAGATCAGACTGCTCACCATTGCTAATTTGTTCTCTGCGAGGTATATTTGAGCCTAGTCAATAGTGGATTATGGTTATTTTTATCAAACATCTTAGAAAAGTCAAAAAGAACAACAATCGTTATTTTTCTTCTATGAATTGGCCTAAAATCCGGATTGCACTGAGTCCATTAAATAGTTAGTTTGAAGATGTGCTGTAAGAAGTTGTTGATGATGCACTTGAAAGGTTTAAACAAGGTACAGAGAATGGCTATAGGACAGAACTGTTTGAGAGGGGTAAGGTTAGTTTAGAGACAGAGTGGATGATTGCCTCTTTCCAGTTACCAGGAAATATTCCCACCTGTTATAGATGTGCAAGAGAATAGGGCGTGTGACAGGTAATCAAGGCGAATCATTTTAATTGCAATACCATGGGTACCTTGAACATTTTATTTTACCTCGACGAGTTTTTTAATTAGGGTTTCTAGCGACATTTCAGGAAAGAATAATCTTTTATCATCAACAGTAGAAGGAACTGAGGATGGGTAAGTACTGTTTGCAATGAGCGTGGGGTTTGTGGTAAAGGTTGTTAAAAGGTCTTCATGGGAGAAATTGTTTTGAGAAGTTAAGTGTTCAGGAAGAATACGTTTAAGTGATGTTAAGAGAAGCCAGATATTTTCATTGTTGTCCCTGTTTTTGATAGAATTCAAATCATATTGATTGTACGTATGCTTGATTTTTGTTTTTTACTAAGTTTCTCAATTTACGAAATTCGGCTGAAATGATACTATTTTTTGTTATTTCAGCCAATATACGTTTCTTCTCTCTTTTTCATCAAATGTTTGATATAAAAAGTGATCCAAAGAGCGGACTTTTTATTGCTTGCTTGAAGGATAGGGAGAGGCGCAAATTTATCAAAGGCAAAAGATAAAAATGCGGTTAGACAAATCACCTACTACTGATATCCTTTTCAGGAAAAATACTTTTCCAGTCATAGGTATAGAGGTACTTAGAAAGTCCCTTTCATTTATAATTGTGAGATTGCTTGTGGACAGAGGAATTATACTAGAGAAGGAAATAAATGAGAACTGGTATTGGGTGCTGATAATGTCATGGTTTGAGAGGAATCAGATTGAGTATTGAGTGGAAGAAAGCCACTTGTCTAGACCGTCAACAATGATCAATTCAATCCATCTACTGGAATTATCAGTGTGGTGGGTGCTACTATGGGGAACTATAGATAATCCCGTCGAAAACATTGCTAATTATAAGTAGTGAGTTGAATTCTTGGTAGCATTATTATAATTAGGGATAAGACCAAAAATATCAGACTCCAGTTCCCTGATGCGGCAGGCATTAGGAGTTTTGTAAATCACATCCACCAAAACACTGTCCAGAGCCGATGGATACTTGAATTCAGAATATAGGCATGAATATAGAGAAAGACCCCCACCCTTTCCGCTCTTATAACTATTTCTACGGAAATGTGTGTAAAGGTTAAGTACCATGAGGCTCGAGGAAATGTTAGGTGTAAGACAGGTCTCGGTCACGGCTATGATATGATAGGAACGGGACATAAAATTTTGGAATTCATGGTAATGGCTTATTATGTAAATGTCTATAAACAATTCATAAAAAGGACAATGAGTAGAAACTGTCAACTATAAGACAGCCTTCTATATGGCCAATGACCGTATCTCTAGAAGGTTAGATCAAGAGATTCAAATCGATTATCTCAGAGGGCCGACTTCATTTGATTATCCTATATTTTCGATATATATCGTCCTTCTTGTGTCTACGTTAATTGGGTAACAATTGATTTGATATGCGAGATTCCCGTCTATCTCCTATAAGAGACTGGACATTCTAAACTGAAGTGAAACCTGCAAACATACATCTCGTTACTATTATTTTCATATTATCAATTAAGGATGACATTTTTAGCACGTTTTTAGTCAAAAACGACAAGGTAACAAGCAATGGATTGCTGAACATTAAGTGACACCTTTGTCCTTAATTCTTTGGAAGTATCATATTTGACGTTGAAAATCCAAAAGACAAAACTTAATCCACTTTCCACCATGTTCTCTCTTATCCACTTCACATCACACGTGAATCTGAACTTCTTCTAACAGACAGACTGACCATAAAATGAGTCTCTCTCTGACTATGTCATACAAATTATGGACGACTGATTCTAATGTTGACACTCTAACTTTGAACCTCCATTTTTGTCCGTGTACATGGACCGCTGTAACGGAAATAACGAACATCCAGGTTCTGATCAATTTTATTGGAAATAGAAGTCCTATGATGGGATACGTATCTGTCAATCTTTTTTTCAATTTCAATAGACTACAGGGATGGCAATTATATGCTGCTCGGATCCAGTTACATGCTTTTTCACTTTTCTGTTGTAGATCCCAGGTGAAAAAGTTATATATAGTGGACAAAATACTGATATTTTTTATTTGTTTCATACAGAAAACTTGATTAAAAAAATGAAAAATATAATTGTCTTTTCCACTATACATAAAATATATATAACGTTTTCACTCGTGATCTTAAAACCAGTTAGACGAATTTGAGAAAATTGGCATTAAACCTCACGGTGGTCTTCGATTGACCTCAAATCCAGAAGGCCTTCCATCTCCTGATTTCTTTCTGATCTCATTACTGTAATTTCTCACAATCATTTTGCTAACAACATATATTACTAAATATCCATATAAAATATTCAATACGAATTTGGAATTTTTTCGCTTAGAACAATGCAGAAAAGGACATAGCGTAATATTATTCCAACTTTTAATTAAAGTCACTATTTTAATTCATAATTTCAACAGCTGGGAAAATAAATTTCAGGGTATGTGACTTTTGAATGCGTGTGTAGATATGTGAAAAAGAGTTGAAAAATTCTTTTTTTTCTTCAAAATTTCACTAAAAAAATTATTTATTTGAGTTTTCCTAAAATAACTCACGCTCCTGTGCAGTGTGCATTGCAAACTCACACCTCCCTTTATGAAACTTATATACAGACGTTAAGTTTCATTAGAAAATTCTTGCTTCTGCTTTGTCTTCTGCCTTGAGTAATTTGTAATTTAAGTTTAGATCAATTTAGAAATGTTCACAAGTACTTTACCATAAACTGGATGAAGGCATGAACTACCATATATGGAATAAACTTTATTCTCAACTTCAGATAAAAACTGTCAAGACCTCCATGTATGAAATTTTGTTACCTGAAACAAAACAAAATAAAGAAATATTAGTTTAAAACCCTTTTATTTGCACTCTGAATATTTGACATAACATTCAAAGCATGTAATGGAAAACAGACAACGTAAATTCGTCACGATAAAAATAAATATCTCAACCATGTTATTTGTGTGGGAAAAGTAACAGAATGTAACGCAAAATAACCATATTTTGTAGTCTGCTGAATGCAAATACGCGGAAATATTTGCTACACATGTTCGATATTCATTATATTTGCAGAGGATTTCATCCATACATCGCTCGCAATCGCGCATATACAGAACAGAATATTTACCATCCAATGAACAATATTCTGTGTAATTGAATACATTACGTCGGTTTAATTCATCTCAAATGCTTTAAACTTCGCTTAAAATACGTCTGGATTTTGTAATTTCAATGACAATTTTCAATGTTTCAAAAAAAATGGTTTAACCCGAGGTTAAAACCACAGTCAATTTGAAGTATCAAATACTTCAAACGAGGCTCAAATAGGTCAATTCGCCTATCTCTATATTGTTATCCTTCCTTTTTCATTATTGAATAGTTACCTCCATTTAAATTAGGCAATGTTATTGTAGTTTTTTCCAAACCCATAGGTCTCGGAAGTAGAAGGTTGTAAAAAACTCAAACTTATCGCACAACAATTTTTTACAAAACATTCCAAGAACAAATCAATTTCAAGCATCCAAACTTCTTCTAGAAATAAATTTAATCTTAAACTTTATTTAATTTGTCTTAATTTTAATTAAATTTTGAATGTACTTGAAGTTCTAAGCGTTCCGTTGAACGAATATTGACCGCTTTGTATAATGGAAACAGCACTAAAATATTGATTTATACCAATGCTTGACAAAGAAACTTGCATTTACTGCATATTCTCATTTGTACTTTTATTTCATTTAAATTAATTAAATTTAAATAGAAATACTCATAATTAAAAAAATACAGATTTGAAATTAATAGATTCGAAACATTTTCAACTGAAACATGTTTAATTGAGTTTTGATGTTATGTTGTGGACTAGCCTAGTAGAATATTTTTTTGTAGATGGAATGACGGTTTTCGATCCACTATAACCATTTTAGTTTATACTAGAGGATCAAAAACCGCCATTCCCTTTACAAAAAAATAAAAAAATTTCAATTTAAAATACTATATTTGTTTAAAAGTGCATTATTTATTATTTTAGTTCAAACCTCATTTTTGTAGTTCAAAATTTGAGTATTTTGTTGAAAATTCGTATTTTTTTATTGAATTTAACTTTTTTGACCATTTATTAAATTTTTTGTTGAAAAATCATCTATTTTGCTTGCAAGTTCAACTACTTCGTAGAAAGTTGAACCTCTAGTTGAACCAATTTGTTAAAAATCATTTTTGTTGTTAAAAATTCATCACTTTATTTGAAAATTTAATCGTTTTGTTGAAAATTGGATTTTATCAATCGAGAATTAATTTTTTGAACTGAAAATGTAACTATTCCATTTTTAGTGGGAAACTTATATTTTATAGTTGAAAAGTCAACTATTTGGTTGAAAATTCACGTTTCTTGATGAAAAACTAACTTTCTTGTTAGAAATTCATCTTTCCGGGTACTGTTTTTTTAAACATTCAGTATTTAACTTAGAAGTGAACTGTTTTGTTAAAAATTCGGCTGTGTTGGTAGGAAATCAATCTTCGTGGTCAAAAATTCATCTTTTGAGCTTAAAAATTCAGCTATTTGTTTAAAAATTCGACACGCCTGCTGAGAATGTAATTATATAATAATATAAAAATCATATTTCTTGGTTGAAAATTCATATATCTTTTCGATATGAAATGAAAATCTTGTTGGGTTGATATATAAACTATTACAATTTTTCAGCATTAATATATATTGGTAGAAAATTAATCTTCTTGCTTGAATATGCATTTTTGTAGGTTGGAAATCCAACTATTTTGTTACAAAATGCAACTGTTTAATTGAAAATTTAATTATTTCGTTGAAAATTCAACTACTTTTTTCAGCCTTTCTTTTTACTGAAAATTCAGCTTTTTTTTGAAAATTTGTCTTTTCGGATTAAAAATTCTTCCGTTATGCTACAAAACTCATATTTCTTGCTTGAAAATTTATCTTTCTTTCTTTTCAATTAAAAATTGAAACCTTATTTGATTGAAATATCAACTATTAAAATCTTATTTCAAAATTAATCTTTTTTTTTTTGTATAAATGAATATTTTTGGTTTTAAGTGCTGACTGGAAATGCGAAAAAGCGTATAGTAAACGTGAAATCCGTGTTTAGCCAACGGTTACATTAATATCGATGGGGTTGGGGGGAGCCCAAAATTGTTACCGTAGTTTATGGACAGACCATAAATAAGAAATGTGAGAGAGCGCCCCTGAATAAGAAATGTGAAATGTTTACTTTCTGTAAAGCTCAGAAGTGAGACCCCTAAAATTCATGCTGTCGGATCTGGGGTGTCAGGAGTGAACGCATCAGCGTATAGGTACAGTTATCCTCCACCTTGTCCATGTCCATGTCCATGTCCATGTCACGTATTCCACACATAACACACTAGCATCCAGACAGGGTAAAGCAAGTATCGAGCGCACGAAACGTTCGCCGTATCGATTACTCTGCACGCTCCCTTTCCCCCCGCCACAATCAACCACCCCTTCCTTCATCCGCCCACCAACCCCCTAACCCTCACTCAACCCTCTCCAAACCCGCAGCCAAGTCGTGAGGTGATAAGAACAGCTGAGGAATTAGCGACGACGCGATAACCACGTTAAACTCTTTTGCTTATACCTATGGCGTAATGTCATAAGCGAGACTCAGGGGGGGAAAGTCGCGACAGAGAGCCGTTATAGGGGTGAAATTATTATGTTCCGGGGTCTCGTGCACTGAGCAAATTTTTCATTCTACGCGCGCCTTGATATATTCCAAAGATTTTTTCACCCCCTTTCCTCATCCCTTTTTCCCGCTTCCTGCGATTTAGTCACCATGATATACTTTTAAATGAACCTACATCACCCTCGGAACATAATACATTTTTTCCGCGATGCAATCGTTCCAGGCAACATTTCTAAGCTAGCATTTCAGATAACCGCATTTTTTTTATTATAATTTTTACTGCTATAGGGAATGCGTTAAAGATAAGCAAGAAAATATTAAGTAATGTTAGTTCATTAGCATTCATATAATTAGAGTGAATTTAAGTCGAAGAATGTAATTCAAACTTTACCATGAAAATATTTGCTTTGAAATAATAAAAAAATTGCCTTGTCGTACAGTATCAACTTTTTCATCAAACAGGGAGCAGAAAATTATTTTTAATCTATTTATAGTTTAATCTATTCTTGATTTACAGGGAAGCTATATAAAACCTATAGGGAGTAACTCTACGTCGTATTAGCCCAGCTTTCTCTACTTCACAACGATTTTTCTCGGTTATTGAAATTTAAAAACTGAGGCCTTCAAAACTAAACAAATGTTTATTTGTCATTTTTTAATCTACATACCAGTGATCCTGAATGAATAAGGAATTTCAAAGAAAAGCTGTTGAGGCCAGGATTATCCGCGAGTTGAAAATTATTTATTTATTTTTTAACAGCTACAATAGACTTAACTAAAGACATTTGAATTTTAATTTCATTTGGCGGAGTCAGATATACGAATGTAGTATTAGAACCTTAAAATTAGCTCTGTATGTCGATAATAGACTGTATATAATTGTTTATTACCTAGTCTTATGGATGACAATCAAAAAATAACCAAAAACAGTTTTTGGGTCTGGCAAATCATTATACAATTTAGAGACTAATCACTGTGCTTTAAAATCAGTAATCTATAACTTGATGTGGCCAACGAGGTGGTCAACGACTGTATTTCACCACATTTTAGTGGTCAATCACACACTCATTGGCTTACGCTAATCACGATATCGCCATGGTCAATCACTGTGTTCATCAACATCATTATTAATTTCATTAAATATAAATTATTTAATGCTCTTAACACTTAAAATACTATACTAATTTGATTATTTATAAACATTATTATCTATATGTGTATTTTATACTTTAATTTGACGTTTATTGTGTTTTCCAAATATATTTAAAATGGAAAAAAATTACTTAAGTGGCCAATAATTTTACCAATTTCCCTATTATATTATACCAGTGTATACATATTTACATTGTCTATGTGTAAAAACTCGAAAGGGCATACATGCTAGAAAATAGATGTGCTTCAATTTCTGAACGTTCAAATGAACGAAATTTTTTGCCGATGGCTTTGTAAACTAGTGGAGTCTCACTGATTTCGAGTGAAATCTCACTAGTTGAAATAGCCAAAAGCGTGTCATTGGCAATCAGTGAGAATTCACTGGTTCACTCAGTGGAATTGCTGCACTGGTTTAATCAGTGAGGTTCACTGGTTTCCCAGTACCAGTAGTCAGATGGCCGTATGCCTTGTCGCCTGTCAGCCGGTTAGCTATGAAAAACTTATCCTTCACCACTATTCAGGAAACAGTTGCAAAATTATCTTTTAAAAACCACAGTTTACTCCCACAGCAATAAAAGAAGGCCAGGCTGCAATATAAGGGGATATAATATGATGCGCCTAATAATTATGTAAAGGCCCGTCATTGTGTCAACGTGAGGCGTCGCTTAAATTCAAACCCAAGTGGTCAGGGGCCTTCCCACTTTCAAACGGAAGATATTATATCCCCTGCATATTGCAGCAAAGCTCCAATTTTTTATAACACAAACACAAGTAAACAATAAGGTTCTTTTTCACGCGAGAAATGCGAAGATCTAACCGGCGACGTTGCGCGTTCCAGACGACTGAAGGAGGTTCATGTCTTTCCCGCGTGGAGCACTATATCACTGATTGAATCAATCATTTGGCGTCACTCTTATATTCAGTAGCGCTGTTTCAATTGAGTCACTTACTGGTTCAGTTTAAGAGACTAAGCTTGTGATGAATTATTTTAGATTTTAGTTGAAACAATATTTATAGATAAAACAGAATGGGGAAAAAAATATTTCGTACACGTAACTTACATAGAGAATAAATTGAATTGAATTGAATAAATACATAAAATATTGAAAATAATTAAAATCCTTAAAGATTGAAAGAGAATGAATTCATCTACTTTCTATAGAATTACAAAATTTAGATATCTTATAAGAAAAATTCAGATTGAAGATCCAAGTGATCAATCATACTTCACCAAGCAACTATGCAGGATTTTGCTACAAATATGGCAATTTCATACGGAAATCTGATATCAATAAAGTTTTGTCGTGTCCTTGGTTACGAAGACAAATCAATGGAAGACTGTATAGTGTATGGCAATCTTGGGTGTGACGAATGAGTGACTTCACTACCGTCCACGATATCCTTTGATATGTAACTGACTATCCATGAATTACGTAACGCAATTTTCCAACAATTTTGAATCCCCCCCCCCTCCCAAACTCCAATCTCTAGAATGTGTCACCTAATTTATAAATGGCCTCTAATCATACACAGAAAAAATTAACATTGAATCAACATCATAATTGTAACCGTAATTTCTTGACACAATGCTACTTTTTCCCATATATAACAACACCTTACGTGTTCTCAGATGCTGAACTATGCTTTTTTACGTAAGTAGACACTCCCAGGGTTCGAACACAACTACAATGATATAAAAATGAAATAAGAAAAAAGCAAGCAAAAGTGAAAGAAACGTTATTCCATCTTGTTAAAATTACCCTGAAACCCTGAAGGTTACAAGGCAATACGTATATTTATAAAAGTACTCACACGCAATTTCGCAAAAATTTGCATAATATTATTGCATGTATAAAAAATCTCTTCAGATTGGTTTAAACTGTTTATATATCTTCTTATCTAAAATTTCAGTTTATTTTAACCTCGCATGGTACGCAATTTGAATAACGTTATATTATGAATGATAATTTTCAAAATTGGAGGGAAGTCACAAAAATTTAAACAAAAATGATGAAAATTTGACACATCAACAGTACGAAAAAATCGGTGTAGATTTTAACAGATACTTTTTAGTATACGCCATTAGTAATAATAGTGTTTTAAAACAATTGTTAGTTGCAAATCAGCAGGAAGTATCTAATTTCAGGATGGAGTAATTACACATCACGTTAAAATATTATCATGAGAATTGCTCTTAAATAATCCCAGCCAAATGTAAATCTTTTTTAATTATAATTATAACTCTAGTTAGAAACCTGCCATTATAGTAATAAAATGTGATTACAAATAGAACCAACTAAGACTTATCATAAACCGAAATCAAACAAGCATCCTGCCATACAACAGAAAAAAGCCAGCTAAATATATTAAAAGAATATATTTTTCCTCCATTGTTGAAAGTCGATTAGTTTTTGAAATCATTTTAATAGGTGGTTGTAGTTTTAAACCATCTGTCTACTCAAAAGTTGGAAAAAATTCCCAAACCAAAAGAAATAAATCTTAACTAAAATAATAAATTTTCAACTAAAAAACGTAAATTTTAGAAAATTTACTGACATTTTCAGGTTTTCTCTTGGTATATCAAAATTCCCTGGCAACTCCAGGTCATATAATCTGAAATCAACCAGATTATTTTGTTACCGTAAAATTATTTTTCCCTCAGTGAAAAAAAACGGTTTCTTGTTTTGTTTATTGTAACTTCCATGGGATATTCATTATCGATTGACTTTTTATTGGTATCCAGTGCATCCCTAGGAAAAATGGGAAGCAGGAAAGTCCCTAAGAAAGCGCTGATGCGTTCAGAACTTCGAGCAATTAATTTTAATTGTCGACAAATCTATAGAGAAGGCTTTCCTTGCCTAAGCCGTAGGTTCTGGAGCAGAAAGGGATGTTGATAAATGGACGACAAGCGGGTTAAAGGGAGGGCGAAGAAGAAGACGGTCCAAAGTATAACGATTGATGGGTAGATAGAAGGAGAAAGAAGGAAAATCCGAAAAATTCTTTGGAAGGGTGAAACAGAACGAGGGGGTGCCTAAAGAGATTAATATCCCATTCGCGGCTCTACTACTAGCTTGGCTTTCCGTCCAGGGTGATTTTTCAAGAATGCGCTTTTGTATCTCTTTCTTCTTCTTCTGTCGTTTTTATCTTAGCTGTCTTTAAGCCTTCATTCTTCACTTATTAGGATCTTTCATATAATCCCAATTTAATCAAATTTAAAAATTCCGAATTTAACCAATTTCTATTTTAAACACTTAATATTAAACGGTTCTTAACTTAATATTTTAGGACTTCTCTGATGAAAAATAAGAAGCAACTGATCAAATAAAATAACTGTATGTACGATTTTTTAAACTTGTTTTACTCTGAAGAATTTTCTTAGACAGAAATTCCTTAACTAAACTATTAAGAACATTTTCATTTTTGAAGCAGAATGTTTAATTTGTAATCTTAAAAAACACCAAATTCAAAATTTGAGACAAAAATGAAAGTTACCAAGCGCTGCACACTACGGTATTGAATTTCAAATTTTGAAAGAGAATATTTGAAAATGTTTATTTTTAAATACTTCTGATTTACACAAAAAATAGCCAAATAATTGGTCCAAGATCCTTTGGAAAATATCGTTTAGTTTCACAAACTAAAAACAAATGAGTTTCAGTGAAAGCCACCTTAAGACCTGCTCCATACATTTTGTGCGTGATGATTCGAAATTAAGGACTTTTCATTTTGTTGCTTTAAAATAAAAAAAAAATCATAATTAAGAAAATGAAAGTTTTTAATAAAACGATTTTAAATTAGAAATATTTAAAAATGGTCACCTTTCAACTTGAATAATTAAAAGTCTACAGTCTCACAGTAACAGAACTTTCAATTTTTAAATTAGAGCCTTAAAAAAGATTTAAATTTTTTAAATTTAAACCTTCAAGATTAAAATTAAAATGTTTTCAACAAAATAGTTAACTTTAAAAAAAATAGTTAATTTTCAGAAAAATACTTTAATTTTCAAGTCAAACAGATGAATTTTTAACAAAATAGTTTAAGCCTCAACCAAAACAATCTAATGTATATCAAATATTTGCATTTTTAATAAACAAGGGGAAAAACTATACAAGAAAGTAGTTAAACTTTCAGGGATGAATCTTCAAAACAAAAAATTAGTTTTTAAAAAAGTAGTTCAACTTTCAGCAAAGCAGTTGACTTTTTAGTGTAATTCTACCAAAAAGACGACTTTTCAATGAAATAGTTGCATTTTTAAGCGAAAAGGATTTTTAGGAAAAAGGAGTGATTAAAAAAGAGTTACATTTCAAAGCAGAGACAGGTTTATCAGCAGCCAATTAAATTTTCAAGAAAACTTTTTATTTTCCACCAACAAAGATGAAAATTCAGAAATATTAATTCTGTCGTAAAAAGACGAATATTCATAGTTCAATGTTCAACAAAACACACCAGAAACTTGTAAGACCGTACACCTCGGGTCTCTACGAACTTACAAACAGTTCTCGCAGGTATAAAGCAGGTATAAAGGTATATAATATATATCTTATAAAGTTTCTTAAAAACAGAGGAAAAACAAGAATTTTTTTTAAAAAGGAGCAAAAGGAGTGACAGGGCAACGAATGCGAAGTCTGTAATTATTTAATATTATTTCTCTAAAATACGAATCTATAAAATATTTAACATTGAATAATTTAAAAGGTTAATATTTCCCTATTTGAAATGATATTTTTAATATTCAAACTTTAAAAGCTAAAACTTATTAACAGTTTGTTGCCTTCAATATGCATGTTGAAACTTCTGTAATTATCCATCTCTAATACATAATACGTTGAACTGGACCGACTACAAATTGGCTGGTAATATTTTTGCACCATTCAATATTAAATATACTGATGATTAAAAATAAAATAAAATGAAATATGAAAGGTTCGGACTGATAAATTTTATACTTACTGTTTGTAGAATTTTTAATTGCTCATTATTGAATACCTAAAGTACTACACATTAACAGAAGAGGATGACATTTTTCGTAATAGGAATGGAGAATATTATTAAATGAATCCTGGGATTGTTGACTCTGAATTAAAAAAAATGCATATTATAATGTTTGTTTGCTTATTCTCGTTGCACGATTTTTACGCATTCCCACAATTTTAAACTATTTTTTGTACTCCTCAAAATCCCCCAATTTTCTTCTCAAATCGTAATTTATCAATCCGTCGATATATAATACATTCTCGAGAATTGTAATAGGCGATAAAAATGAAATAGTGAATGTGGATTCTGATTATTATTTGAAATTCGAAGCACGCATGCGTGTACCTGTGAGAATTGAGAACAATGGAAATTAGGAGTGTGCGTTTCCAGGCTGACTAGATTCCCGTAATTTCCAGTGAGCGCAGTAGTTATATAGACAAGTATAGGGACTTGTTGTAGACGGTGATAGGGGAGGGTCGCCACTGGCGAGGGAGAACAAGGGAGGCCCCAGTGAAATAGGAGGATAACAACTTCACGTTAATTATGCGTTAACAGCCTCCAATTAGAGACCGCATCGAGCATGCCCGTGTCCCTCTTCCTCTTCCCCACCAATGGTTTGCATCTCTACAAATTTCTGTTATTCCACCGAATTTCGCAATATACCATTCCTTCCTCAAAAAGTTTCTGTTGATTGAAACAGGTTTAAAAAGCCCCTCGCGATTAGCAAAAAGTAAATGAATCTATAAATTACTCGATTTCAAATAGCCAAACGAGATTTCAGTTCAGTTGATTGCCGAATCTCTTTTTCATAGACCTCGATTTTTTGCAATTTAAATTCTGCACAAGAAGGTAGATTGCAAAAGGGGAAATCAACATTTATTGCTTTTGTATATTTGGAAAAAGCGTTCGATAATGTAAATTGGGGTAGACTGTTTCTATTAAACGAAAAAACGGATTAAAATATTATAGAGGTATCAGACTTTACAGTTCAAAATGCTCCCAGAACAGGGGAAACAGGGTAATTGTTCATAAAAATAGTACAGTAATAAGGGCAATACACTCTTTTGAATAAAAATAACTCAGGTATCATATTCCTAAGATTTGAAGTCGAAATATATTGATAATCAACCAAGAAAGATGAGTTTTCCACCAAAAGAGATATATTTTCAACAAAATAGTGAAAGAATAAAATATTTGAACTTTCAGACAAAATAAATGAATTTAGAACAAAAAGTTGAATTTTTATCCTACATGTTTAAACCAAACAGCCAAATTTCCAAGAAATTGGTTCAATTTTCATCAAAGAAAAAATTTTCAATCAAGCAAGAAAAAAATGCAATCGAATGTTGAATTTTCAAGCCAAAAAAGTGCATTTTCAACTCACGAATATGAGCTTTAAACAAAAACGTTACTTTTAAATCAAACAGTTGAATTTTATACCAAACGGTTAAAATTTAAACCAAAAAAAGGCCACTTTTTAACCCAAAAATATGAACTTCCTGCAAAAAAGTTAATTTTCAACATTAAAAAAAATTTCAACAAAATAGTTACATATACAACAGTTGAATTCTTAAATAAAAAATATCAATTATCAACCATGACTGGAATAATTACGATTTTACTTTGAAACATTAATTTTCAGCAACAAAAAAACGAATTTTCAAAAAAAAAAATCAATATTTTTAACCAAAGAAAAGAACCTGCAACCAAATAAATGAATGTTCTATACAAATCAGTTTAACTTTACGCTAGGTAGTTAAATTTTCAAATGAAAAAATGAATTTCCAATAAAATAATTGAATCCTTAACCAAAATTTATTAATTTTCAAACCAAAAGGACAAATTTTATAATAAGAAAAATTTGTCATTCAGGAAAGAAGAATTGCAACAAAAGAATTGAATTTTCATAACCAAAGAGATGAATCTTCAAACAAAAATATCATTATTTACTAAATAAATGAATTTTCAATAAAAAAAATATGACTCTTTAATAAAATAAATGAATTCTTAACCAAATATTTAAATTTTCATAAAAAACATAGAAGTCTAAAATATAAATATAATCATAAACTTTTCAATTAAAAATCATGAACTATTAACCTAAAAATATAACTTTTCTTCAAACAAAATAAATTTCCTGCTCAAAAAGATTAATGTTTAATAAAACAGATGCATTTTCAACAAAAAAAAGTATAACATTTAATCAAAAATACAATAGCAGACTTTTCGATTAAAGATATTATTTTTTAATTATTTCAATATAAATCCAGAAGAACGATTTTTCTATCGAAAAAGGCGAGAGTTGAATATAAGAGCAGAAATTTCTAGAAAAAAATTCATTTTTGACCAAAAAAGACAATCTCTGAACCTAAAATATAATAGTAGACATTCCAAACGAAAAAATTTACTTTTAACAAATTCTTTAAAATTGTAAAATAGAGAAAGAGGGGAAGAAGTGTGCGAATAGGGTAAAGAGTGTGATGCAAACGAAATCTATTTTTAAGCTTTGCAATTTAAAACAGTGCAATATTGAATTTTTTTAAATACTTCAACTTCGAAGATTTAAAATTGAAGATGCAAGGTATATTCCGTTAACCTAAATTTATAAAAATTTTGTTCCCATAAATTGAGAAAACATTCTTGTTATACAATTGCGATAAATAAATGTTTAAAACCGTCTCAACAGTGTAGCAATTAATTTGCTAATGTAAAGAAACGGTTTTTTAAAACAACAATTTCGCACCTCTTCAGAATTAACATTTTCTACATTCGTTGTCAAGATCTTGTTCAGTTGCTGATGCCTGCACATCGAATCGATTTTCATAATTTAAACAAAAGATTATATAAGACAGTCAACTTTTTTGCCACGTTATTTATGGATAGGCCCTTTTAAGTTCTTTGGATCAGCAGGTGTGATACAGAGGTCAAAGATTCCATGCATCATCTGACTATATAATCCCGATACAATAAAAAGTGTGTAATTCAAGCGGCCCTTTTCTACATGACTTCCCAATTTGATCCGCAAGATTCTCATGAACTTTGCATGCGGGATCAAGAATGAAAGATAATGGCGGAAGAGGACGAAGAAGAAGGTCGAGAATTAGGATGAGAGGTATGAGGCGAACGAGACGGTAGTAAAAATCGCTCGTACGTGCGTGACCGAATGAGATTCTCATTCAAGGTCGTTATTGATGAAAGTAAAAACACTCAAGTTTTCTTAGCTGTTAACAAGAAGCAGAAAAAAGCAGAAAAAGTTAAATGAGAAGAAAAGTACTAGATGAGGCGCACGGTGCAATTGTACACGTTAAGAGTTTTAATTTCGCTATATACAAAACAAAAGTGGGGTCCGCGAAAACAGGTTTTACACACGCGAAGAAATAAGCTGAACAAATCGACAACAATCAAATCGATTTCTCTATTATTCACCATACTTTATTCGTCTGAGAATACTATTTCAATTCCGAGTGGAACTCAGACATTGTTCATCCGCAGTGTCTGATGGGAACACACATGATTTTCACAGCTACTCTATTTGGTTACGCTATCATCACTTACTGAAAGAGATATTTACCGACAGGTGGAAACAGCACCTTGTCTTTTAATAGGGAACTTTTTCGAAAAGGCAGAAGGCAGAAGCGTATTACTATGGTTGATTATAGCCATGCAGGCGTTTCTATGCATAGGAATAGGCTATATGCATATATGCACAATAAAAGCGTCCATAGAGAGGCTTCTAGAACGAGAGTCAGCGAAGCCTGTTGTGATTGTGATGCAAGTCACGAGCGCGCTTAATTCCTCATGGTACCCGTGCTTGCAACCCACGTCGAGTTACCCACGTGGTTCTCTAAAGATTCACTCTAATTGAGCAGCACAGAGTCGTAAGTACCCCCAAGCTTTCATCAAACTGAAGCAACATCAAAGTCTATCTGGTCTAATTCTTTGGAGACAGACATTTTTACTTATTGCCTGGAAATGAGAGTGTTTTTAATCAGAGGAAAACAAGAAAATGCGGCGCGCATAACATCACAGAAGAAACGAAAGACAAAGTTTACATCGATTCCAGGTGACAGATTCACGGTAACACTTGCTTGCTTGCTTTAAAATGTTTTTAATGTTCATCTATCAGTTACATAGTTAATACATGGTCATATTTTGGTTCCTATCTAAAGCGACTTTACCTTAAATTAATTTGTGTGCTCATGCTGTATTTATAGTAGTGTTGGGTTTGAGAATTGCTAGTATTATGTTGTAGGAAAAAATGTAAAAAACCTATTTAGATGTATAAACTTAAATTATATTACTCCTTAACCTAAAATATTTACATTTTGTACTTTAGCTAGTATTGTTGCGAGGAATATGTTATCTGAATTATGTCTATGCAAATTTTTGTACCAAATGTTGCGGTAATTTGTATTTTATCCTAAAGGGAGCATCCTCATAACGTAGCTTGGATGTATTCTTTAGGATTGACAGAGTAGAAAGATGATTTTGATAGAATTAATTAGATAAGTGATATATATGCTGACTTATTGTGGGAATTCTAAGCTTTGAGTGAAGTTCTACAATTTTAGTATTTCTTTTGGCATCGATAATTATTCTAAGGCACTTACTTTTTTTTGCAAGTTTGCTATGTTAGTTTGGAATGTGTTTCTCCAGATAGGAGCTGCATATAGCATAATTGGCCTAACGAGCATTTTATATACAATTAACTTATTATACATGTTCATTTTGCTGTTCCTACATAGTAGCGAGTAGAGATATCCTACGATTGCAGCAGCCTTATTCCTCGCTATTTTGATATGTCTAGTATAGCTCAGTTTTGAGTCAAGTACTACTCCCAGATACTTGGCATACATCTTGGGCACTATGGTTTTGTCATATAATTTAAATTCTGGTATTTCTTTATCGCCATCGTTGTGGAAAAATATCACTAACTCAGTCTTTTCAGTATTTATTTTAAGTTTCCATCTAACGAAATATTTCCCTAGTTCCTGAGCATATTTTGCAGTTTTGCTATCGTTACCCTTTTTTGTCGAGAAGCAGTATAAACAGCAGTCAATATAAAAATAATACTGGCCCTAATACAGATCCTTGCGAAACTCCTGCTGCTATGTATTTTTCAGTCGACAATTGATCATTTATTTGTACTGTAAAGGTTCTATTATTAAGGTAGCTATTTCTTATTTTATTTAAATATTACGGTATATTATAGCTATGTAATTTTACTATGAGCCCTTTATGCCATACTCACGGTAACAAAAATTTAACTTGCCAGATCAACTTTGCATCAATCGATGATGCAGCGAGAATTACGATGCCAGCGCTATCTATCGTCATTTAACTTCATTAAATTGGAGAGAAATGGGGATTCCCATCTGTCAGTTACTGTTTGCGCTTTTTGCCTAATTTATTTTATTTATTTCGGAGGAGATATATCAGTAAAAACAAATTTTGTTCGGGTTTTCTGTTGCTGATTCTACAGGTTTTACCGAAATTTGCTCACTTCATCATGACGTAGTAGACAAGATCAGACTTATTCTCCTAACCTCGGTGAACTTTTCGCCGAAATATGTTTAATTTTTAATCGTTGCAACTCTTACCTGCAATAAATTTTAACTTTTGTTTTTTTCCTGTTGTTTTAAATCTGGTGTCGCGACTTATAGTTCGAATTCACTCATACATTGCCGTTTCCCCATTGCTGCTAAGGATGCCGTAGCAGACGACAGTTTTTATTCCATCGTAGGATAAACTTTCGCCAAATAGCATGTAAACTTTAACATTGGACATTTTTACATGCAACAAAATTTACCTTAAGTTTTTATCTGTTGGGTAATGCGGAATGCACTTTTAAATTGACATATTTGCAAATTAAAAATAATTTTCTAAGAATTGAATGCATAATTTCTGTGAAACTAAATATGTGTGATTAGCATACAAAGAGTTGAACAAACAACATTCCAAATTTCAAAACATTATCTTCAAAATGCACGTGCACAGTGCATTGACAGATTGTGTATATTATTGAAATAAAATTTTTATTTGCATATGTTAACTACTTTTACCTATTTGTGACCCATGACATTCTTCGGAAAAGACAGAAAAATAAAATGAACAATTTTTTAATATATTTAAAATAAAGTACAACAAGCTTCAATGACTTTTCCGCAAATGTCATTTCATCAGACGAGAAAAACCCAAAACAAACTTTTTAACTTAAAAATTAAAAAATTATCCTAATTAACCTAATTTTTCACTATTTGATATTGTATTTATCAATGCATACAGAGAACTAATTCCAAACACACAGAGAAGTCGGTTCAAGATAAATTATAAGTTATAAGTTTCATAAATAATGATCTAAGGAATGAAGTACACTGCAGTCCCTCAGGAAAAGTTCCCGTTATAGAGGGCAAGGTGGTCCAAGGGGCAAGAGAATGACGCCGCTAGGTCAGCGGATTAACTCCACAACAACGCAGGAGTGTATGAAAAAAGCGGGTCTTGCCCTCTGCGGTTAATCGTGTCGTCTGCTTCGAGCAGTTGCAAAAATGTCGCAGGCCATTCGCTTCAGTTTGCTGTCGGTCACTCAGTGATTTACTTTGCGCGCGTTACAGAAAAGTCTAAAGAAAACAAGAGGATGCGTTTATCTTTCTAAGAAAAAAATAAGCTTTTAGACGAAGTGAATGAAGTACTTCAAAACAGATATATATTTTTAGTACTGAATATTAATTCTTATAATCTATAAAACTTAAAAATTCGAAATTTGCAGCTTATCTGCATTTCATTTAAACTTGTTTAATTGTAAATTGTGAATACCTTCCATTTTATACGTTATTACTTCTAATAGAAAAATGCTTAGCCTTACAGTTCGAATTTTTTTATTTTATTGACCGTGAAAAATGTTTGCGAACCAAGAAAAAACTGGGAAATAACCATGAATTATTTCGATGAAAACGACCATCCTGATATATGTACATTCATACTTAAAAATCAGTACTTTTATCAAGTTTGATTTTTGAGCCTAAATATTTCCACGCTGATTACGTCATTATAAAATCAAAATGGAAAAAATTCAAAAACAAAATATTTTAAAGATGAAAATCCAACATAAATGGTTCAGACGGCCCTGATTGTTTATGGTGCGCCAAGTGCCGATATTGTACTAAGGAGATAAAGGGAACGCCCGAAACAGCTTCTGTAGCGGGACTGCAGGGTTGCTACAATTGTCTGACTTTTCCTGATTTTTCCCTGGGATCCTAGGGGATCAATAATGTTAATGCGAAAAAAATGTGTATTTCTAAATTTATTTTAAAGAGTAAGGGACCCAGAACTTACGTAAGATGATGCACGTTTTTTTTACTATTTTTTAATATGTTGTTTTTACACTAGTATTGCTTTTTGAACAAAACAGATGTATTTTTAACCAGAGTTTATCGTTTTACGAAAAAGACGTAATTTCAACAAAATACACGAAGTTTCAGGTAAAAATAAAAAAGTTAAAAAATATATATATATATAAATAAAAATAATATGAATAAAAAAGTTAAATGTTAAATTAAAAAATTATTTCAAACAAAAAATCAAACAGTTGCTTTTTTAGCAAAAAAAAAGTAAAATGTCTACAGTAATACATGAGTTTTTAAGAAAAGAAGATGAATTATTAAGAAAAGAGTGGAAACCCAGAAAGATAAAAAAAATTTATACTAAATTATTAACTTTAAGATAAATTCTCAATCAAAAAATTAATAAAATAAACAAAGTTATACATTTTTAAGATTAACTTGTTATTAACATATTTTCTTTTCTAAATCTAATTGGAATGGTTCCACATTTATTAATTCAACAGAATTTATATGTATGTATGTTCGTTCCCTAAAAACGAGGGCTTGACAACTCGACCGTTCGGGTGTACACCTACTTCTGAATTGAAGGGACTTCAGGATATTTCAATGACTTCCGAAGATTTCACTGATTTCAGAAAAATTCAAATGAATTCAAGTAACTTCAAGTGACTTAAGATATTTCAGGAGATTATTAAAATTTTTAGATTTTTAAAGGCATGCGTAATTTTTTACTGATCCCTGAACATGAACTTCAGGTCTATTCCCTCGCTCTTTTAGCTTTATCTTGCCTTTCCCTGACATTCACCGGGAAAAAATTGGCCTTTAAATAAGTCAAGAAGTTGTTTTGCCATTATTAAGTGGCCACTCACAAAATACGTGTTACATTTTTCAGGAACTTTCAACCCCCCCCCCCCCAATCTGCTTCATGCTTTTTCCATCGGACTTAAAATTTATGAAAATTTATCAATATCCAACAAATTTTTCTTGAATCCGATACCTAGTTACCAGTTTGTGTTTTTATTCACGAAAAAATATTTTCCTTGTTCCCTGACTTACTCGATTTCCTTGACCTTTTAGCAATCCTGATTAAGCCTGACGGACTGATTTCGCACGACGTATTCATTCTGCAGACAGAAACATGGCACAGATGTTCACAATTGTTAACTCTCGTTACACATAAACTCTTCAAGCTGAAGAAGAATTACTCGGAACTGCACGATTAGATTAGATTATAATTAAAACATTGCCAGAAGCTGAGCTGAAAGAATGCCAAGAAACTAAACTCTGATCTTTAAAGAGATTTCAGTAAACTCTTGCAGGTGTTCTCTTTTAAAGTTTTCTTAATCGTATGATTCAAACCTCATGCATCTGATATGCCTAGTGTACACAAGTAAACACTGTATGCAATGATATCTGCTTTTGCAGGTGTATCAGTTCCTTTCATGTTCCTATAAGCATAATAACTCATGACCGTGTGTTGTAAGATCTTTTCTTCGTATCAGGAGTACATCAGAGATGGTCTCTTTGACAATAGTCATAGCAACAACAAAGTCACATTTTCTTTTGTAAACTACTAGCTAACGTTTGCAGTAACTTGGTTCTATCACAGGGATTATTAGGCTTGCTTATGAACTAACGTATCAAGCCTGCCCGCATTGCGAAATCACGATCTGAGTTCCAACAACCCCCTCGAGGTCTCGAGCCCTTCAGGGTCACTCCTCGCTTGCACTTGCACATGCTTCCAGCACGATCTGGGTCTTGACTTGTTTATTGAATATACCAAACTGAGAGGACCTACCGCATTGAATAAACATTCATTCTTCTTTCTTTAAAAGTTTAATGTATTACTTAATTATATTACAGCTTCAGGGTGGCCCATCAATTATCAAATATTTTTTGAGATATTAAGAATTTCTCGTGCTCATTGAAATCGATTTTTTGCTCTTTCAAAAGCACCAGAGTACTGAATAAAAATTTACAAAAAAATGTGTACTATCTATTATCTGAAATAATAGAGAAAACAAGCTAGGACAGTATTTGTGATAAGATTGATGAAGATTGATATCTTAAATTCAGAATTATTATATAATATTTTTTTAGACAATTAAACCGTTACATTTTTGTTAAAGATACTAATTTTAGACGAAAGTCACTGAAACAATATAGAGTTGTTCAAAATTCTAATATTAATTTTTGAAAACAAGTCATTCTTGATAAAACATACATATCCTATTATTGTTCAAATATTGTAAATATTCTTGGAAATATGTATAATGATATATTAATGACAATAGCAATTTCCGACGAAAAATACTCGCATAATGTAAAGTTGTTGAAAATTGTAAATTTAATATAATACTTTTATTTACATTAACCGATTTCTGGTAAAACCGCTAATGAACCCTGTTATTTTTCAAATACTGTAAGTATTTAATTTTATTACCAATAATTTTTTATTAGCAATAGAAGTTTCGGACAAACAAAATATTAAACCTAATTTGTTCCTTCAAAATAACCGATTTCCGGTGAAAAATGTTAACATAACCGAAAACTGTAAATCTTCTCTGATACATACTTCCATTTCAATGAAATCGAATGATTTTTATTCAAAGTACCGACTTTCTATGTAAAATGCCAAAAAAACTTAAATGTGATCATAATCAAATTTAAGAATTCTTTAATGTTACAGAAATGAATATATTTCCTTAAAACAAATGGAAACTAGGTTTTAATGACATTTAAAACTGACCAAACTTTTACAACTCTGGGATACGTAAACTTCAACTGCAAAGTGCAGCATTCATATTATTTTTTTTTTTTTAAACTAAAACAATTTTCAATTGAAAACGATTAAAGTAAAATTATCCCAACAATAGGTGAGTAAACTTACTCTCCGCATTTCTCATTTTTCCAATCCATTCCCCACCTTAACTTGTGACCTTCATTGTAAAAGCCACTGTGTGTATTTCTTTTATCTACTGTACAGGGAGGAAGAGGACCAGACAAATTTCACAATGCTTTCTCAATTTTCCTTTGCTGCTTTTTCAATATTCATAGGTACTGAGTGACTCCTTCTAGAGCCAATTTATATACATAATTAGGTGATTTCCTTTTCAGGGTAGGGCTGATTCACATAGGTCTTTCCTTTATATACCCAAGTCATATTTTAGCAGACAAAGAATTAGGAAAAACGAGTCTACACTTAACTAGAAAGCTGGCGAAAAATGTTGGTTATAGCTTTCTGACTCATAGAGTTGGGGGGGGGGGGGGGGGGGGGGGAGGTGGTTTAAAAATAAATTTGATCAAATATGAAGAAATGTCATCCGATGACGTGTCCCTTACCATATATTTGTTTAATT
>JAAAKG020181421.1:0-25912 GCA_010014905.2 Druon quercuslanigerum
AAGAATTACATTTTTTTTTGAAATTTTTTTATCTTTGTAAATTTTCTTTAAAAATTAATTTTTTAAAATAAAAAGTTATTGAAAATCTTCCTAGAAATTTGAAGACGTTTTTTTATTCTCTCAAAACCTTTCAAAATACTGCTGAAAACGTTCTTTTTTCCAAGTGTTTAAAAATCCAAAATTGTATTAAATTTTTTGAAAATTCTCAAGATTTAAATTATTCTGGAATCTTTTTAAATCTTCCAGATTATTTTTTGGCAAATTTAGAAATGATTTGGAATTTTCTGAATTTCGAAGTTTTTTTTATTATTTCAATTTTTCCCAGTTAATTGTTTTTCAATTCAAAATTATTTTAAATTACAAATTTGATTTATTTGTTATTAAATTAATGATATCGTATTTTTAATTCAAACTTCAAAGTTTGAAGGTTTTTCAATTAACAGATTTCACTTTTATTAATTTTCAATTAAGCTGGGTTTTCGTTTACATCACTACTTTTAAAAAAAGAATTTTTTTTACTATAATATATGATTTAAGAATTACATTTTTTTGAAATTTTTTTATCTTTGTAAATTTTCTTTAAAAATTAATTTTTTTAAATAAAAAATTATTGAAAATCTTCCCAGAAATTTGAAGACGTTTTTTTATTCTCTCAAAACCTTTCAAAATACTGCTGAAAACGTTCTTTTTTCCAAGTGTTAAAAAATCCAAAATTGTTTTAAATTTGTTGAAGATTCTCAATATTTAAATTATTCTGGAATCTTTTCAAATCTTCCAGATTATTTTTTGGCGAATTTAGAAATCATTTGATATTTTCTAAAATTTGAATTTTTTTATTATTTCAATTTTTCCCAGTTACTTTTTTTTTTAAATTCAAAACTGTTTTAAATTACAAATTTGATTTATTTTTCAATGAATTAATGATATCGTATTTTTAATTCAAACTTCAAAATTTGAAGGTTTTTCAATTAACAGATTTCACTTTTTATAGATTTAAAATTTGGTTTTAAATTCGACACTGCTAATGAAACGTAGCAATAAAATTTTTCTGTTGCGATGTATTTTTTAAATAAAATATTTAAAAAATTTAAGATTGTAGTCAGTATGCAAACGATGTAGACTTTATTTAAAATTGTTCTCTTGTTTTGGAAATATTTATTTTTTGTAATGTTTATGTTTGGTTAATTTAATGTTTCGAAATCGTGAATTTTTCAAAATTTTGTAATGTTCTCTCCTTATTGTTTCAATTTTATTGTTTATTAAAATATTTTCAACGCTTTCAAATTTTTAGGACTTGTAATTGTTGTAAATTTTTGTAATTTAAAACATTTTAGTTCGAGTAGTATTTTTAAATTTTCCACAAGTCTACAGATTAAACTAAATTTAAAAAATCAAGTGCATTAATTGTCTTTTTTGATATTCGGATACTTTTATCTTTCAAAAATGTTTAAAATAAATTTCAAATATCCTAAAAATTTTGATTTAAAAAAAACCTAATTTATTTTCGATATTTTTGATATTTTTGTAATTGACAAGTCTATTATTTATTGTATTTGCTAATTAAAAATATTTATTGTGTCATTTTTATTCAAATTTAATATTTTTTCTTTCTTTTTCTACACATAGAAAATTTTCCAATGATTTAAATAGAAAATCATTTTTAATCATCTTAAGCTCAGAATTCTTTGACCTTATCAGCATTTCCGGGATTGGAAATTAAAGTATAACATTTCGATGAATAACATAACCGAGGTCTTTGAAGCGTGTCGAGGGCTAAAGAATTTTGCATAGGAATTACTATAAAAACTGGTTTTAAATTTGAATTCATATTCTGGCGCTCATAAATATAATAATAATAATAATAACAGCACCCATAACGGGTTTATAAATAAAAATTTTATTTGAGAAAATTCTTCAAAGTTGCAATAAATAATTTCAATTTTACGAGTTTACTGTTTATGAAAGTTGCTACAAAAAATAAATATTCCGAGTTATTCATTTTCATTATTTTAAAAACAATTTCTTGTAAAGTGCATTACCTGTGCAATAAATTATCATAATTAATCATTAACAAAATATTTCAATTTTCAGAAAAAAGCTGAAGTTTCAATAAAATACATCAATATTTAACAAGATATCAACATTTTCAATCAAAAAGTTTAATTTTCTACCAAAATGACAAATTTTTAAGAGAAGAAATCAATTTCTGCTAAAAATAATAAATTTTCAACCAAAAGCGAGACGAATTTGAAAAAAATAGGCGAATTTTAAACTAAAGAAATGATTTTTCTACAAAATAATTAATATTTTAACAAATAAATTAATATTTTTATGTTCAATAAAAAGCGAAAGGAATTATCACCAAAATAGGTGAATTTTCAATCAAATAAATAAATTGTTAACAAAGTAAATCAACTTTTGACTAAATAATTGAATTTTCTACCATACTGTTAAATTTTCGAGCCGAAAATACGAGTTTTTTTTTACAAAACAGTTGAACTTTTAACAAAAAATTTCAATTTTAATTGAAACAGAATAATTTTTAAGCAGCCAGGCGCATTTCCAATAAAAAACTTTCTAAAAAAAAATTAATTTTTAAACAAAAGAGACGAATCTTCAATAAAATAGTACAATTTTGAATTAAACAACATTTTTTAGACAAGAAAAAAAAATTAATTCAATTGATGAATTTTCTACCAAAGAAATTAATTTTCAACAAGACGATTAATTCAACAAGAGGAGTTAACAAAATAAAGAAATTTTCTACCAAAAATGATTAATCTTCAACCAAAAACGAGAAGAATTTTCAAAAAATGATTTAATTTTCTACTAAAAAATACATGAATTTTTTTACCAAAAATGGTAAATTTTCAAACGGAACGAAGATGAATTTCGAACAAAATAGTTGGATTTTTATACAAAAAAATTATTTTTTTTAACAAATTAGTTCAAATTTGACCAAATATATGAATTTTCTAAGAGAATGTTGAATTTTCGTACCGACAATATTTTTAACAAAATAATAATAATAAAATAAAATAATAATAAAAATATTTTTACAAGGAATAAAATGTTGGTTTAGAAATAACAAAATATCAATGATATTTTGGAATTTACATCCCAAAAAGACGAATTTTTACTAAAACAGTTGATTTTTCAACCAAAAAGAAATATTTTTTAACGAAATTGTTAAATTGTCTAGAAAGTTCTTCCCGAAAAGCTTTACGCCATTCATGCACGGCTTTTATCTTATACATTTGTGTAAAAATGAACATTTTAAATTGTAAAATTAAAACAAAACTTTAATTGTAAATTAGAGAATTTTTAAATAAATAATCCGAGAATTAAAATGTATTCATTAATATATTAACATTTTCTTTACAAATTAAAAGTAAATAAATTCAATCTGCTTGTTAAAAAACGAAATTCTTCATAAAAAAGTAACTCATTTAGAAAGTTGCGACTGCGTGTTATTTGTTTATAATTTTTTGTTCATGACTTTTACGAGATTATATGCTGACAATGTGCAACGTGTTGTTTTGCGAAACACTTGAAACAAAGGTGAAATAAGGTGTCGATTTTAAATACTAATAAGAATAATAAATAATAAATTTTAATGGAAATAATGATTTAATTTAAATAAAATAAAATAACTACATCAAAAATATGATCTTACATATATTTTTTTATTTCATTTCTATTTTTTATTCACTTATGTCAAGTTTAATTTGAAACATCTGTCTTCCTTCTTTTATGCTGCATAATTAAAAAAATGAAATAAATTACCGTTGAAGAGTACGAGAAAAACTTTTTTTCGGATAATTAAAAAAAAATTTATTTCTAGATACGATAAAATAAAAATTTACAATTTGCAGAAGTTAAAATTTTATTAAAATTTAATAAGCCTGAGTTGAAAGAATTTCATCAATTTTTTAGATGTGTATTCTATTTAGAAAATTTTTTGCAAAAGTTAGGGAATTTTTATAAGAGGCACTTTAGATAACGGTCAATGGCAATAAATTGTTTAATATTATTTAGATGAAAATTCGTATTTTGGTATTAAAAATTCAACTGAAAAATTGTATGGTTGAAGATTTAACTGAAATTTGTTTGTTTTATTATAAATTGAACTAGTTGAATGAAAGTTGAACTACATTTTTTTTTTTTTTTTTTTTTTTTTTTTTTTTTTTAATCTCCCCTTTTTAGTTTAATATTATTCTTTTTTGTAGATAACTGTTGGTTTACCTTCATTTGAAGTGTCCTATTTTTTGGTTAAAAATGCAACTATTTGGTTGAAAATTAACTCTTTTGTTGAAAATTTTATTTTTTGATGGAAAATTCAAATTTTTCACAGAAAACTCATCTTTTAGTTTGAACGTAGACTGAAAATTTAAATTCTTCATTTTTTGTTGAAAATTGATCACTTTTAGTTGACAATTCAACTGTTTGTTCGTTCAATAATTTTGTTGAAAATTTAACTATTTTTTTTTAAAGTAATCTTGTTTTTTGATTGAATAGATAAATATATATCACAAGATTTGAATAATGATTTTTGAATAATAATAGCCAGGGAAAATAAAAAATAAGTTACGGAAAAATCAGGGGGAAGTCAGGGAATTTTGAAAATGGTTGTTCTCGGTCACCCTGGTAATATTCTAAAATGAATGGTAAATATCAGATTTAATTTTATAAACTCTACCAGACGGACGAGGAATTCAAAATAAAAGCGATATAAAATTAAGTGGTTGGATCAGTAGTATACCTATTCGGGTTCTGAGACATGCTTATGTTGCGTGTAAGTGACTGATGATAAGGTAGAAATTTGTATTACCTCCATCCGGTAGTGTCGGAATCTCGACCATATTCAGAAAAAAAATTAAAATATATATGGTCTTCAGTGGGCAAAGTAGAACTTTATATTACCTTTAATGGGTAAATTAGGAATTCATATTACCTGCAGTAGGTAAAACAGGGGCATATATTTCTTTGAAAGTGAAGCATACATCAAAAAATGTTTCGTCAAATATCTGGCATGTATATTGTTCAGAAATAACAAAAGAATTTAGAGCCTAATTATTCCTAGGTTATTTAGATACCTGTCCAGATAAATTAAAAAAATGAAAAGCATTCAAATTCAAATCATTTAAAATTTGCAAGATTTAAAATCAAATTATTATAAATCGTCAATCGTAAATGGAAGTTTTATTATTTCTAGTTAAAGCGCTCAAAATTGAATAACTTGAAATTGACAACTTTTTATTTTAATAATTTTTAATCTGTAGCGATTAAAATACAATTTAACAATTCGAAATTTAAAACTAAATTGAATGTTTAAATTATTGTTACATAGAAAGTTATTATTCAAGATTAAATTTTATACATCCTTAAAATTAAATTAATTTACTCTTCATTCAGAATTATTTTTTTAAAGTTCCGTTTGAAATGTTCAATATTTCGGAACATTTTCAAATAAAAAAATTATCGTTTTAATTTGAAAAATTATTATCATAATATTTCAATTCAGTATTCTACGATTTCTAATAATTAAAAAAATCAGAAAATGTTTTAAATATAATATTGAAATTAATAAATTTAGAATATTTTAATCTAAAATTATTCAATCTAAAAATAACTAAAATTGAAATTAAACAACTTAGAATATTTAAAACTAAAATTATTTAATTTAAAACTATCAAGGCTTTTAATATGAAATTTGGAAATATTAAATTGTGAATTCGAAACTACATCATTATGAAGTTTAAAATTGAAAACCTCCATAAATATATTCGAATTTATGATTTTAAAGTAAAAAAAAAACTTTAGTCTTAAGGCTTTTAAAATTAAACTGTTTTTGAATTGTAAAATCAAAACTACAATTTGGAATTAAAATTTTGAAAAATTTAAAGATGATAAGTATATTATTACTATATATCATATCGCGTAGTATCAAGTGACATTCAAAATCATTGGACAGATTTTTGTACTCAAAAATGTTATTTTTGTCAAAAAAATCACTGTCTTTTTGAAAATTCAAAATTGAAGAATTTGATAAATTATTCATTTTTTAAAGGGACGACTGACTAATTGCTTATTTATTAAAAATACAATGATGAAATGTTAGGATCAACAAAGATTTTTTTAATGTTTACTGTATTGTCCGAAATGGATGTTTTAATGTAAAATAACAGTAACTGAAAAAAATTTCTCATTGCAATTTTTGTTGTTAAAAATGTGAATAAAAGTTTTTTTAAATTATTGCTTTTGAAGTAGAAATCTTGTTCTTGTTTTGTTCTTTTGCACTGAGAAATATATATTTTTTAATTATTGTAATTTTAAAATTAAACAATAAATAATTTAAAAAATACATTGTAAATTTAAATAATTATTTTTGATCAAAGTATTTCATTATTGTATTTTTAATGAATAAAAATACATGATTAAAAACCAATTTGTTTAGTTGTTTAAATTGAATAATTCTCTAGTGTCTAGTTTTCTGGAATTTTATTACTCGAGTATTTTTCTAGTCAGGATTTTTATATTTCTATAATTTTATAATATCGGGAATTTTTTATTTTGAATACTTTTTTCTTCTGGAATTAAAACTTGTTTAAATTTTTTAAAAAATGGAAGCATTCTTGAATTAGGAACTTGAAAATAAGTTGTTAATAATTATTGGTTTTTAAATTGTGCACCTATGTTGAAGATTATTAATATAATTATTTAGTTATTTAAATTTAAAAATTATTTATTATTAATATTTTATATTCATATTTACTTTTATGTGAAAATAAATTAGGTTTTCATGTACATTACATTTTCATGTATAGATTTTTACACCTATTATATTTTCCTTAATCGTTTATTTTTTTGTCCCCAAAAAATGCATTATTTATTGTTATTATAATCTTTTTTTTTTTAAATTGTATAGTTTGAATTTGTAGTTCAAAAGTGTTCAAATCCAAATTGTAAATTTTCGAGATAGAATAACATAATTATTGAACAAATTTAGATTGAATCCTATAATTTTTTGCGATTTTATTTCCTCTTAAATTTGAATCAATTCTTTGAATATCGAAAATATTATTTAATTAATTGGCAATATTTTTTTTATTGTAATTGCCAGTAAGTAAAATCCCTTTCAGGGCGAGCGTAACATACTCGAGTATTTTTTCAGGTAAATTGAAAAAAAAATTAAAAATGGGTTCAAAGGTTGAATATGTGGAATCTTCGCATATGTATGCGACAAATTACATTCGCAATTCGAAAGCGATTGGAGTATTGTGGGGAATTTTCACAATATGTTATGCCATAATCGGAACCGTCGCTTTTGTCACTCCAGAATGGCTGGGTGACTTGGAACACGAAAATCCAGGTAGATTTGGTCTCTGGTCCAGATGCAGTTTCGGAGGAAATGGTAAACAAATTTATTAATATTAGAATTACAAAATAATAAGTGAACTTCGTTGTTTACAATTTATTTACTCTATTCGAACATTTTTTAAACTCATTTTCTCATATCATTTTCCGCTTAAATGCCAACTGATTTAATTTATTTATTTTTATTTAATTATTTTCAGTTCAAAGGTTTCGTATTTTAATTTTGGTTCAAAATATATCTTTCTTGCATGAAAATTGAAGGCTCGAAAAGCAGAAACGAAAGAGCGCTCGAGCAGTAGGTAGGAGTGGGGATGATGCGTAGAAAACGCGACGAAAGAGAGAATGGTCTTTCGTCGCGCTTTCTGCGCGTCATCCCCACTCCTACCTACTGCTCGAGCGCTCTTTCGTTTCTGCTTTTCGAGCCCTTTTGTTTCTGCTTTTCGAGCCCTTTCGTTTCTGCTTTTCGCGCCCTTTCGTTTCTGCTTTTCGAGCTCTTTCGTTTCTGCTTTTCGAGCCCTTTCGTTTATGCTTTTCGAGCCTTCAATTATAATATTTCGTTGAGAAATTAATTATTTTGTGTTAAAAGTTTATTTTTTTTTTAGTTGAAAAAGTCAATTATTGCATTGTTGTACATTCGTCTATTTTTGTTTAAATCGTCCTTTTGAATGTCATTCGCTTAAAAATGGTTTTTATTTAAATTCACATTTCATAGTTGAAAATGCACTTTTTTGTTAAAAATGTAACTTATTTCTTAAAAATTTATTTTTATTTTGGTGGAAATTTCAAATTTTTTGTTGAACGTTCGTCTTTGTTAATAGAAAATTTATCCTTTTGGATTAAACATTCATATTTTGTTTAGAAAACTATTTTTTTGTTAATAATTCATTTTTTATTTAAAATTAACTTGCTTGTAGAAAACTCAATTGTTTGATAGAAAATTCAACGAAGTAGTTACAAATTAAACTATTTTCTTAACATTCGTCATCTCTTGGTTCAAAATCAACTTTTTTCCTTAAAAATGAATCTACATGGGCTTGAAAGTAAACTATTTTCTAAAAAATTCGATTTTTCAGTTTTAAACTGAAATTTGTTGTTGTATATTCCTCTTTTTTTGTAGAAAATACATTTTGTTGTCGTTTAAAATTTAACTACTTGTATAAAATGAATCTGCTCTGGTTGTAAATTTAACTATTTAATTAAATATCATTTTTTATTTATTTCAACTGCCTTGAATTAAAATTTTTCTTTGGTAAAGTATAAAATAATTATTTTTTCGTTGACAATTAACTTTTTCTGTTGAAAATCAATCTCTTCTGTTTAAAAATTAATCTTCTTAATTCGAAATTTAAGCACACTTAGTTTATTTTAAATGAAAATTGAAGTATTACATTTTTCCTTAAGAATTCATCTTTTTTAGTTTAAAATTTTATGATTTGTGTGAAAACCGTGTTAATTTAATTTCTTCTTAGTTGAAATTTTTTTGTTGAAATTTTACCTATACTTGGTTAAAGTCTAACCAATTTAAAAAATTACAACTATAATTGGTTTAAAGTGAAACTAATTGGTTAAAAATTCATTTTTCTGGTTGAAGATTCATCATTATTATTAAAAATTAGTTTTTTTATTAGCTCGAAAAAAGAATGTTCTGTTTTGTTATAAATTCGTGTTTTTTTTTAGTTGAAAATTTATGTATTTTGTAGAAAATTCGTCTTTTTTAAAATATAAAGTTAGTTTTCTTGGGTGAAAATTAATCTTGCGGGTTGAAAATTCATTTTATTGTTTGAGTTAAAAATTTAAAGAAACTATTTTTTTGTAAATTCGTTGTTTTTTGTTGAATATTAATATTTTGAAATACAAATCTATTTATTTAATTTTTGGTCGAAAATTTCTCTTTTTGAGTCGAAAATAAACCTATTTTTACTATTTTTTAAAATTGCTTTTAGTTAAAAATTCAACTTGTTGGTTGAAGATTCCTGTATTTTGTATAAATTTCGTTTTTTTAAATCGAAAGTTAATTTTGTTGGATGAAAAATAATCTTGCGGGTTGAAAATTCATTTTTTTTTGGTTGAAGATTTACCGTTTGAGTTAAAAATTTGAAGAAACTATTTTTTTTGTAAATTCGTTGTTTTTTGTTGAATATTAATCTTTTGAAATGAAAATCTAATTATTTACTTTTTGGTTGAAAATTTGTCTTTTTGAGTCGAAAATAAATATATTTTTACTTTTTTTTAAATTGCTTTTAGTTAAAAATTCAACTAGTCGATTGAAAATTCCTGTATTTTGTATACATTTCGTATTTTTTATTAAAAGATTAGCCTTCTTCTATTTGGTTGATAAATAAACCATTTATTTGAAATTTTTTATATTGAATTTAATATGGAACCTACAATAATTTTTCTTCAAAATAAATTTTTTTTGATTATTTCCATATTTTTCCAATTTGAGAGCGATTTAAGCTATCTAAGTAATCAAATAAATTTTGAGATACAATATTAAACAATTGGTAAAACTACTTTTTAATAGGTTTAGAATGTGTTTAATTACTTTTTTTAATATAAAAATGTTTGTTTTTTTGAAAAGAATTGAATGATTATAAAGATAAAACATACTTTTAAAAAAAAAAAATTCTTTTTTTCTTTTTTAAAGGTGAGTTATCAGAGGAATGTATAGGTCGTTTGGACGATTTATCAACAATCGCAAACGTGCCTTTCAAGGCGAGTACAGTCCTTGTCGGCCTGGCAGTGATAATCGCCATTTTATCAATTTGTGCGATGTTGCTTTTTTTCTTCTGCCATAGCACTACCGTCTACTACATCTGTGCCTGGATGCAAGTTACATCTGGTAAGAATTATTTTATAACAATTATTATCAACCATCACCATTTATATTTCTCTTTTAAACTTTAGCGTCGCTTACGCCTCAGTTTTCGGAATCTTTGTCAGATTCAGGGGTTCGAATCCCGACAAAAGAATTTTTTAAATCTTAATTTTTAGATAAAAAAAAAACTATCTCAGAGTTTTTCTCAAATAAAAAACTTTAACTTAGAAGGATTTTGTAATAAAATTGTAATTTTCGTCATAAAATATAGTTATGTTAAAACAAATTAAAAGGAAAAACAAAAATAGAAACAATGTCGCATTATTTGAAGCGTGAAGCGTTTGGCCACGGGCCACGGTTCCTAGAAAGTGCTTAACTTATTGCCACAATTCCGTAATCAGTTACCGTTGTACATTTTGTTATCTAATAATATTAATCTCGAGGATGCGCCAAGAACCGTGACCGGGAGAGGTAGTTTGGAAGACGATTAAATTTGACTCTTTATTTTACTTGTATATTTTCCCTTCGTTCTTCAATCGTTCTGTTTTAATCTTCCAGTAAAATTTTATTTTAATTTTAATTTTTTTAATTGAATAGTGTTTATAGACATAAAAATTAAATAAATAGCTGAAATTTTCATGGTATTTTTATATATCTTAAAAAACTAGGAAATATTGGGGAATTTTTGTTAAATTCAGGGAATATGGTTAAAAAATCTTTTTTGTTGTTGTTGACGATTCATCATTTTAGTTGATAAATCTTTTTTTCAAAATTTTACTATTTTATTAACTGATTTAAAAAAAAAATAGCTTCTTAACTGAAAGTTTACCTATTTCATTTTTGGTTTAACATTTATCTTCTTAAGTTATAAATTCAACTATTTGACCAAACATTGATATCATTTGTTGAAACTTTGTCTTTTGTGATCGAAAATTAATATTTTGGTTCAAAATTCTTTTTTTTGGCATTGTTGAACCTTTTTTTGTAGTACAATATTAATCTGTTTGGCGAATAATTCACCTTTTTAGTTAAATATTCAAATATTATGTTGAAAATCCCATTAAAAATTAAAATATTTGACTGAAAATGTATGCAATTTGCTAAACGTTATAATTTTTTTTAAATGCATCTTCTGGGCTTTAAATTTATTTCTTTGGTTAAGAATGAGTTTTTTTCTATAAAAATTAATTTGATTAACTAAAAATTGAACTAAATTTTTTGTCAAATAATTTTTTTCTTATAGACATCTAATCTTTTTGGTAGGAAATTCATTTTCTGGATTGAAAATTTTAATTATTTCGTTATAAATTTATTTGATTTGCTTAAAACTTACTTCTCTGATTGAAAATAGAACTATTTTTTTTTTGCTTTTTACTTTTTTTGTTGTTGAAAATTCATCTGTTTTGTTGAAAATGTTGTCTCTTTCTGGTGGAAAATTGACCCTTTCAGTTAAAAATTCAACTATTAGGTAAAAATAACATCAAAATGAAATATTTCGTTACAAATTCATATATTTTGTTGAAAATTATTCTTTTTGCTTGAAATTTAATCTATTTGTTTGCATTAATTATTTTAACTAAAAATTTAACTATTTCATTTTTCGTTGAAATTTTTTTATAGACAATTATTGGCTTGAAAATTTTTTATCTTGATTGATGATGAATCATTTTAGTTAAAAGTTCATTTCATTGGTTGACAATTTAGCAAATTTTGTTAAAAATAATTTTTTTGTTTTGTTTTAAAAATGATTTTTTTTTACTAAAAATAAAGCTGTTTCATTTTTTCTAGATTTTTTTAAGTAGAAATTCACTTATTTGGTTGAAAATTCGTCTTTTTGAGTGGAAAAAATTTTGTTTGGTCGTAATATCAATAATTAAAAAATTTGCTGAGAATGAATTTTTAAAAATCAAAGATTTATCAGTTTAGCTGAAAGTTTCATTTTTTGGTTGAAAATTAATTATTTTTACTAAGAATGTAATGATAAAATTTTACGTTAATAAATATCAAATTTTTGTCAGTTCTGTTATGCAATCAAATGTTACATTGTTTTTTAAATAAAGAAATAATGAAATAAATAAATAAAATACATTTTTTTCTGTTGAAAACTCAACTATTACAATCACAGATTTATCATTTTATCTGAAAAGTCATCACTTTGATTGAATTTATAACTCTTTTGAAAATTAAGTTTTTTTACTGAGATTTTGTCTATTCCATTTTTGGCTAGAAATTGATATTTTTGATTGTAAATTTAACTATTCCAGCAAGAGATCTATAATTTTCATTGAAAATTAATCTTTTTCGTTAAAAATTTAACAATTTTTTGAGAAATTTGTTTTTTAATGTTGAAAATTCTTTTTTTTTTACTATAAAATTAACTATCTGGTTGAAAATGTATTTTTTATTAGCGGAGAATTCAATTATTTGGTGAAAAATTTATTTTTTTTGTTGAAAATTTGCCTTTTTCACAGAAATATAATTTCCTTGGTTGAAAATACATCTTTTAGTTGAAATGCTTGTTAGTTGAAAATGCATATTTTTGATTTCAAATAAAGTACTTACTTAAAAGTTAAACGCTGTTGGTAAAAATTAAGTTTTTGTTGAAGATTCATGATTTTAATTAAAAATTCATCTCTGGTTGAAAATTAAAATATTTTGTTCAAAATTTCAATCGAAATTTGTTTGAACTATTATTCAAATGCAGGGACTTAGAACCAAATTCAAGAAAAATTTTTTTATAATAAATCCAGGATTTGAGTGGACATCTTGTTAGAGTCCCGGGATCGATTTTGAGCAGCCCCGAGTTCGATGCCTGAGGGGTGAAACTTTTTTCAATCATTAATTTTCTAATTTAATGGGAATAAATTCCGATAGTGTTAATTTACTTTCAAATATTTATCTAGACAGATTTTTCAGGAGAATTACAAAAAATAATTAAATTTTATTATAAATTGAGGAGTTTCAAATAAATTTAGTGCTGGACTTAAAATCAGGGCGTGTTATTAAAATTTTTCGGTGGATTTTAAGATATTAATTTGAGATTCCAAATATATTTTTAAATATAATTCATCATTTACATGATTAGAATCGTTTTATAATACATTATTTCGTTTTATTAATCTTACATTTGAAACGTTTAAGTATCAAATTAATAATACATTTTTTATTTTTTAAAACGACAGTTTGCAAATTTCGAATTAAAACAAATCCCGGAAATAGAATTCCTGAGTCATAATTCCTTTAATTCAATTAAAGGCATAAAGTCGTGACTCAATTAAATTTTTTTCGAAGCTGAGTCTGCACTTGTGATCGTCATTGGCTTTCACTTTCGGTACAAAGTTGCAGAATGCACGCGAGATCACGTAAACTATAAATCCAGCCTTAAAATTTTTTAAAGTGATTTAGTCTTAAAATTTAATAATTTTATTTTTGAAAAATTAAATTACTTTGTTGAAAGTTAAACTTTTTTGTTAAAAATTATGATTTTTGTAGTTAAAGTATCACCACTCTAATTGAAAATTCATCTTTCGTTTAAAAAATGAGTTATTTTGTTAAAAATTCTTTTCTTCATTGATTGACGTTTATTTATTTTTTAAACTGAATATGTAACTATTTCAGTTACATATTCTATCATTTTGGTTAAAAATTCATCTCCTTCGTTAAATATTAATTTTTTACCTAAAAATTTAAATATTTAATTTTTCGTTGAGAAATTATCTTTTTTAATCGAGAATTGGTCTTTTTTGGTATAAATAAATCTTCTGGGTTAAAAATTCATAATTTTTTTTTTTAAATTCATGCGTTTCGTTTAAAATTCGTATTTTTGGTAGAAATTAATCTTCTTGGTTCAAAGTAAGATTTTTGATTGAAAACTTAACTATTCTAGTTAAAGATTCATCACAGTTGAAAATTAATAGTTTTGGTTTAAAATTTAACTTTTCCAGTTGAAGAATCATCATTTTAGTTCAAAATTTATTATTTTGTTCCAAAATTATTATTTTGTAAATGTAAATTTAACTATTCCATTTTGGGTTGAAAACTTGTTATTTTTTAGTTGAAAAAGTCAATTACGTAGTTGAAAATTCAATTATTTCATTTAAAATTTATCTAGTTTGTTGAAAAATCTTCCTTTTTGATTTTTAGTTGAAAATTCAATTATATCGTTTAAAATTTATCTAGTTTGTTAAAAAATCGTCCTTTTTGATTTTGTTAAAAATTATTTTCTTTGTTGATTGAAATTTATTTATTTTTTTAAACTGAAAATGTAACTGTTTTAGTTACATATTCTATCATTTTAGTTAAAAATTCATCTCCTTCTTTGAATATTAATTTTTTACCTCAAAATTCAAATATTTAATTTTTCGTTGAGAAATTATCTTTTTTAATCGAAAATTTGTCTTTTTTGGCATGAATTAATCTTCTGGGATAAAAATTAATAATTTTAGTTGAAAATCTATGCGTTTCGTTTAAAATTTATCCTTTTTGGTTCAAAGGTTAACTATTCCATTTGAAGAATCATCATTTTAGTTAAAAATTCATTAGTTTGTTGGAAAACTTTTTTTTTTTTTTTTGAAATGTAAATTTAACTATTCCATTTTGGGTTGAAAACTTGTTAATTTTTAGTTGAAAAAGTCAATTACGTGGTTAAAAATTGATCTAGTTTGTTGAAAAATCGTCCTTTTTGATAGAAAATTCATCTTTTTGCTTGAAAAATCAAGTATTTCAGTAAATTATTCATCATTTTAATTGAATATTTTATCTTTTTTGTTTGATAATAAAATTACTTAATTGAAGGCTACACTCTTTTGTTAAAAATTCATCTTTTTGATTTACAATTAATCTGTTTCTGTTAAAGATTCATCATTTTTTATACAAAATTACACCTTTCTTATTTAATAGAAATAAATTCCGCAAGTGTTAATTAACTTCCAAATATTTATCTAAGCAGATTTTTCTGGAGAATAACAAAAAAAAATTAATTTTTATTATAAATTGAGGATAAATTGGTCTTTTTTAGTTGAAAATTCAATTATTTCATTTAAGATTTATCTAGCTTGTTGAAAAATCGTTCTTTTTAATTGAATATTTTATCTTTTTTGTTTGAAAATAAAATTACTTGGTTTGAATTTTGTTAATAATAATAATAATTATTAATAATTAATAATTTAATAATTAAACCTGGAATTGTCAGGAATTTTTTCCAGGATTTGAGTAGACATCCTGTTGAGTCCCGGGACCGATTTTGAGCAGTCCTGGGTTCGATGCCTGATGGGTGAAACTTTTGTCTATCTTTCTAATTTATTAGAAATAAATTCCGCAAGTGTTAATTTACTTCCAAATATTTGTCTAAGCAGATTTTTATGAAGAATTACAAAAAATAATTAATTTTTATTATAATTTGAGGATAAATTGGCCTTTTTTAGTTAAAAATTCAATTATTTCGTTTAAAATTTATCTAGTTTGGTGAAAAATCGTCCCTTTTAATTGAATATTCTATCTTTTTTGTTTGAAAATAAAATTACTTGGTTTGCATTTTGTTTCTGTAGAAGATTATTTTTCGTAGCTAAAAATTAAAATAATTTTGAAAATTATGAAAAATTATACATGGAAAAATCTAGAATTATCAGGGATTTCTTGTCCAGGATTTGAGTTGACAACCTGATTTAAAATACTAATATTTGTAAAAATAACTGATTTAATCAAATTATTAGTTCAAACATGAAACACGTTGAAGCATTTGAAAATAGTGAAAAAGCAAAGTGTAACTGACAGGAAATTTGAAAAAAAAAATTTTAAACAAGGCCGTCGACTACTGGAATTTGTGGTAATACGCCTGAACCTGATATTTAAACACGATTATTTTAACACCAATGGGAAAGGTTTAGTCACCAGATTAGTACCGTAAACTTACAGTTAGGAAAGCAATGTCTCGTGTTCCTTTCACTGCCCGACCTCGCCTAACCGTGCTCAAGAAGAAGAACCGCACGGCATTTAAAAATGATAAATTGCGAATAACGTTATATTTCTATCCACCCTCAACAAGAATATAAACAGATTTTTTAAAAATTTGTTTACATTTAGGGGACATTAAAATTTCTTTATATTTAGCGGTCATTCTAAAAGTATGTTTTTATGTTAAAATTTGGTTCTCGATTTAATTTGGTAAACGCCTAAAATAAAACACTCAAATAAGAACATAAATTGTGTATTTGATAAATATAATAAAAAAAAGAAAAAATAATTAACTTGGAATGACAAGTATGGTTGACCAAATAGTCGAATTTAAACGCAGAAATATAAATTTTTAACCAAGAACTTTTCTACCAAAAAAGAGGCATTGTTTTTAATTTCTGAAACATAAAATATGAATTTTCAACTAAAGATTTCATTTTTAATAAATTAGTTGAATTTGATAAGAAAATGATTGAATTTTTAACCCAAAAATAGGAGTTTTTAACAAATAAGGTAAATTTTAATTTTAAATAAAAAACAGTAGAATTTAACAAAAATATTAATTCTTATCGAAAAACGTTATAGTTGATATTTCAACCAAAGAAGGTTCTAACTTTAAATCTAAAACGATTAAATTTAATTTAAAAAAATAATATTTAAACAAAAGTTGAATCCTCAAAGAAAAAATTCCAACTAAATTGTTGAATTTTCTATCCAGAAAGGTGAATTATATAGAAAAAAATTGAATTCCCAACTCTAAAATCTAAATTTCTAACCAAAAAAGTTTATTTTTCACCAAGTAATTAATTTTTGATGTTAGATATTCCCAAATAGTTGAATTTTTAACGATAAAAATTGAATTTTCAGCAACAAAAAAGGAATTTTTTTGTTTAATTCTAGGATTTTGTTAAAAATTAACTTTTTTAATTAAAGGTTAATTTCTTTGGTTGAAAATTGAATTATTTTTATGAAAAATTCTATCATTTTTAGTTCAAAATAAAATTTTTAATCCGCAATTAAATTATTTCATTTTTGGTTAAAAATTAATCTTTTTTTTATTCAAAATTAAACCATTCGATTAAAAATCTGAAAATTTGTCTTTCTTGGCAGAAGATTAATAATCTTCTTGTTTGAAAATGTTTCCTTTTTGATTAAAAACGCAATTGTTTGGTTAAAATATGAACTGTTGTGTGCTTCCTTGAAAATTCATATTTTTTCGGTTGAAAAGTCGATTATTTGACTTTAAAGTTGAATTAAATTGCAAACTCAATAATTTTTTTTATTAAGGATTCAGAATTATACTTGAAATTTCAACTATTTGCTTTTTAATGGACTTTTATATTAAAAATTCTACTTTTTTTCTATTCATCTTTGTGCAGATAATTCGTCTTTTTGATTCTAAAATTAAAATATTTTCTTCAAAATTCATGTATTTTGTTCAAAATTCAAGTTTTTAAGTAGAAAATTATTCCTCTAAGGTTAAATGTAACTATCTTATTGAAAATTCAAAAATTTAATGGAAATTATTTTATTTCTGGACTATTTTGTTAAACATTTGTTTGCTTGGTCTAAAAATTCATTTGTTTTTTTATAAAGTTTTCTTTTAAGAAATGTAATTGTTCTGGTTAAAAATGATTTTGTTTCAATTAAAAATGAACTTTTTTGTTGAAAATTTAATTCTTAGGTTGAAAATTAGTCTTTATTTATTATATCAAACTATTTTTAATTATAAAATGATTTATTTTTTGCTTGAAATGCCATCTATGTAATTTTTGGTTAAAAATTTATATTTTTAGGTTGGAAATTATTTATTTTGTGTTTTTTCTTTATCTGAAAATTTAACTATTCTTTTTTTGCTTAAAAATTTATCCTGTATATTGGATAAGTTGGAAATTTGTTTTTTTTATTGTATATTGGATAAGTTGGAAATTTGTTTTTTTTTATCATAGAACATTAGTCTTCTTGGTCGAAAATTAATTTTTTTGGTGGAAAATTAAAAAATTTAGTTGAAAAATATATTTTTTTGTTATTGAAAGTTGTTTTATTATTAGAGTTTTTATCTGAAAAAGTATCTATTCTATTTTTGGCTAAAACTTTATCGTGTATTGTATAAGTTAAAAATTGAACTATTTGCTAGAAAATTAATGTATTTTGTTAAAAAGTTGTCTTTTTGGGTACTTTCATGGTAATTTAGTTAAAATTTGTTTAAAAGTTATTTTATTTTTTTAATTTTCTTAGTTAAAAGTTATCTGTTTTAATAATTAATTGAATTTGTTTTTTTTTTGAAACTTCGACTATTTGATTGAAAATGCATCTTTGTTTGCTAAAAATCAACTATTTGGCTAGAAATTCAACTATTTTGTTAAAAATCCAATTATTTATGAAAAAGTTAACAATTTTTTAAGTTCATAATTTTTGGTCGAAAATTTAACTGTGTTTTTGAAAATTTTTCCGTTTGGATTAAAAAATTCATCTTTTATAGTCGAAAAGTCTTCGTTAAAAATGGATCTTTCTTGGTTGAAAAGTAATTTTTTGATAAAAATTCAACTGTTTTTCTAAAAAACTTTGTTCTTTTGGCTTCAAAAAGTTACTATTTGTTTAAATCTTTAACTATTTTTTGAAAAACTCGTTTCTTTTATTGTAAAATTTATTGGTTTAAGTGTTAATGCAACTGTTTGGTTAAAAATTAATTTTTTTTGTTAAAAATTCGTCTTTTTGAGTTGAAAATTCATCTCTCTGTATAAAAAAACTTTTTTTATTGAAATACAACTATTTTGTTGAATACGCAATTTAATTCGGCTTGAAATTTCAGGAATTTAAAGTGTTTTTTTTTTGTTAAAAACAAAAATTTCAGACAAAAATAAAAAAATGCATTTTTCTTTCCTCTTTTTTATTTTCGTCTGAAATTTTTATTTTTAACAAAAAAATTTTTTCAGATTGCAATTGGAAGAAGTTTTTTTGTTTGATTGTTCGTTGTGGTCCAAATTTGGTCGTTGTATTCTTATTTTTTGCAGGAGATTTCATCAATTTGATCATTGGACGTTAAATCAGATTTTTTTATTTAGATTTTAAGCTAATTTAAATTTCTATAATTTTAGAATAATATTATTCTTTCCAATTCAATCAGAGAAAACTGCTAGTGAGATGAAGAAGTGTGTCCCGGTAAGGAACTTTATTTTCACTGAACTTTTCAAAAGAGTTTTGTTTTTGATTTCTAAAATTTCAGCTGTTGAATAAGGATAAAATCAAGTGTCTAAAGAATTTTATTTTATAGATCTTTTTCATATTCAAAAGATATTTTATTGCTTCTCTCAATCAAAATTGTTGAAACATAACTACTACAAAAATATATAAAATTATTTAGGACTGCAATTAGTAATTCTAAAAAGTTGTATAAATATAAATATAGATAAAAATATAAAAATATAAAGTTATAAAACAATAAAAAGACCATATTGGTAAATTGTTAACGTGTATTGTTTGTATTATTTATTGTTTAAAGTGTCTTTAACAAATTCTAAAGCATCAAATGTTATATCGTGTAAAATTCGAATATTTTCAAGTTTAAACGTTCAAAATAAAACAGTTACCTAGAAACATAATATTTTTAGAAATCACAGACAAAATTTTTCTGTGAAATAGTGTGATTTTTCGCGAAAATCAGAAAAATAAATTCTTTTGAATAAGAATATAAAATAAATATTAAAAATTTTTAACAAAGGAAGAAATTCATTTTACCAAGCAGTTAATTTTGCAACCAAATTGTTCAACTTTCAAGCAAAAGAATAGAATTTTTTAAAGAAATATTTGCATTTCCAACCTACTAAGGCGATTTTTCAACCAAAAGGCCGAATTTTTAAACTAAAAAGAATTACAAACAATTGTATTCTTAAACAAATAGTTGAACCTTCAAGCTGAAAAGGCGATTTTTAAAATAAAAGTTAAATTTCGATTCAAGAACTTTCCTATTAAAAAAGATGAACTCTAAAAGTACAAAAAGGTGAATTTTCTATTTAAAAAAAAAAGATTTTTCAACAAAGGAGTTAAATTTTTGATAAGAGAAGATGATTTTTTAACAAAATGATTTTTTTTTGTTGAAAAATTGACAATTTTTCAAAAAGAAAATTGAACATTTTTGAACAGCTTAGTAGGGAATTGAAACTTTAACTATTTTAAAAGCATAAATTTTGAATTGTTAAATTTTTTTCTCAGACACTTTTCAATTGATTAATTTAAAAATTTAAAAATTGGAAATAAGAATTAAATTTGGCCAAATTTGTATGTTTTTCACCAAAAATATTGAAATTGGTTATTTTTACATTTAACATATATTAGTCTTGTACGGATTCAATTTAGAGCCCCTGGAAACTAAATTCGATAAATCCTGAAGGAAATTTGGATTTGAAAAATGATAAAAAATTGTAATTATTAAAATTTCAATTTTGTAGGTTTTCAAATAGAAATTTTTTCAGTTCTCCATCGATTTATTGAAAATAATCGATTATTCTGAAGTTTACAATTTTTAATTATCTTTAAAATCCTGGCGCTTTAAGATTGCTCTATATTGTAAATTTTTCACTGTACCGAATTTTGTTAAAATACATTTTTCTAATGAAAATGTTGTTTTTTTTCAGCAATTTGCATGGCAGTTGGTGTTGGCGTTTATCCACTTGGCTGGGATTCCCCTTTGATTAGAGCAGTATGTGGAGCAGCTGCTTCAAGGTATTTAAAAAATCTATATTTACCAAAAATATTTATTTAAAATGGCGTTTGAATTTAAAAATTATTGAAAGATTAAAAGTATTTTAAGTGTATCAAATGTAACTATAAATTAAATAATGATCTTTAAAACTGAAATGCAGTTCGAGTGTTAAAAATTTTAAAAATTAACAATTTACAGGTTTTAACGTTTGCAAATTAAACTGTTTAAATTCGAAAGCCTTAGTACTTAAACAATTTTTTTATTCCTTTAGCAAATTAAATTTGACAATTATTAATTTATAAAATATTAGTATGAGCATAGCATGAACAATTCGAAATTAAATATTAAAAACTAAAGAATTTGAAACTAAATTGTTTGAAATAGAAACCATTAAATCGATAAAATTTCAGATGTCCTTGAACATAAACAATTTTAATTTTTCCATTAAAAAATGTTGTTTTAAATTTTAAGAGAAAGTGTTGGATTTTATTGTATGAATAGCAATTAAGGGATTATTAAATGGAACGATTTAAATTAAATTATTTCAACTTAAAAGAATTTATTCATAAAAAAAGTTTGAATTCCGCCATTCTCATTTTTAAGATTTTTATCGAGTTGGAAGCGAGGAATTTTGGTTCTTAATTGTTTTTCTGAATTGTTAGAGGCCAATTTCGAAAACTGCCTTTTCCGTAAAAAGGAACCTAATTTTTTATAAGAAAAATAGAATTGATTTATAATCTTTAATTTGTTTGATGGCAAGAGAAAAATTTCTTCCTTTCCGACAAAAAGGAGGATATTATATTATGTTAAATTATTTAATTATAGATTACTATAAACTATTTTCGAAAAAATGGCTTTTCGAGTAAAATTGTCTTTAGATTGTGTGGTTCAAATATTTTATTAAATAAAAAGCTGCAATTTTAAGAGCTTGAAATTCAAAAGATTTACAAATTGATTGCTTTTATTTGCAATTTAGCTTTGATTGCTTCAAATGAAAAATATTTCAGTTCTAAGAGTTCCAGTTTTTTAATTTCAATGTTCTAAAAAAAATTTCGGAACCCGGAAAAAATTGTGAAATGACCGGAAAATTTTTTTTCTCGTTTAAAACGACCACAATGTCAATGAAATGCTTAAAAAAAGAAAAATTAATCATAATAAAATTGGTCAAAAGTTAGGTATTTAATAATTGTAGTCCTACATACTACATTTGTTACATTATTTGTGAACTTAATTTGTAATACGTCTTAGTTTAATGAAAATATTTTTTTTGATAAGTTAGGTAATTGATAAAAATTTTAGTCTCTGATTTAAAAATATTTTTTTCAGATATAATCCTGGCGCGTGTGCAATTAGATGGGCAATTCCATTGGCTGGAATTGCTGCACTTGATGCCATAACTTTAGCAGCTCTTGCTTTTATTTTGGCATCAAGACATGTTAGGCTGCAGCCGGAGCCTTTCAATAATGGATCTTTATACAAAGGTGAGAAAAATTTCACAATAAATAGAATTTACAAATATTAATAAAACACAGTCAAAGTAGCCTATTAAGACGTTAATTAAGTCGTTTAAACCTCCCCTCTCATACTTTTCCTCCTATACTCATTCAACTTTTCCCTATCCTCCCCTACACCCCTCACTTCACTCTTCACTTCCCCTCAATTCCCCTATTTCGCCAAGCTTAATTTTCCATCTTTTCCTGTATGCTTCTAATTTCCCCCACTTCTCCTAATCCCCCTCAGCTTCCATCTTTTCATCTACTTTCTCTCCCCTCACTTTCCCTCGTGTTCCCTATTCCCCTTTCCTTTATTTTCCATCTTTTCCTGTATGCTTCTAATTTCCCCCACTTCTCCTAATTCCCCTCAGCTTCCATCTTTTCATCTACTTTCTCTCCCCTCACTTTCCCTTGTGTACCCTATTCCCCTTTCCTCATTTCGCCCTTCTTTTCTCCCTCTTTTCCCCCTCAAGTATCCTACTGCCACATATCCCCCCTCTTCCCTTTACTTACCCCACTTTCGAACTTCAACTTTCCCATATATCCCCTCCCTTCACCAACTTCTGATCCCCCCTCAACTCAATTTCTGATCCTCTTTTCTAATTCTCCTCCCGTCAATTCCCCTTATTTTCCTTACTCCCCTTTCCATTCATTTCCCTCTTATAATTCCCCTACTCCCCCTCATTTTTCTTCGCTTATTTCACTTTCCTTCACACTTCCACTACCTCCCCTACCTTCATTTCGATTTCCTTTCCCTATCTCACCTGCGCTCATTTCACCTTAATTTCCCTATTTCTCTCCCCTCATTTTCCTAACGCATCCCCTACTCTTTTCCACTCACTTCCCCTCATTTCCATTCACTTCCCCTACTCCTGCGTCTTACCCACATCACTTCCCTTCCCCTTCCCGGCTTCTCCCATTATTTCCCTTTTTTTCCTTACTCCCCTTTCCTTTAATTTCCCTCTTCGAATTCCGCTAATACCCCTCATTTTCCTTTACTTATTTTACTTCCCTACCCCTTTTTTCCTCTACTGCCCTTCTAATTTGCACTCACTTCCCCTACCTTAATTTCGAATTCCTTCCCCTATCTCTTCTGCTCTCATTTCCCCTTACATTCCCCCTTTTTCTCCCCTCCTTTTCCTAACTCATTCCCTACTCTTTTCCACTTACTTCCCCTCACTTCCCATACTCCTGCGTCTCGCCCCCACACTTCTCTTCCCCTTCCATACTTATCCCCACAATTCCCCTTTTTCCCTTACTCCCCTTTCCTTTAATTTCCCTTTTCTAGTTCTCCTACTACCTCTCATTTTCCTTCAATTATTTTACTTCCTTTCCGCATATTTCCCTTCACTGCCCTTCTCCTAATTTGCACTCATTTCCCCTACTTGCCCTACCTTAATTTCGTCTTCTTTTTCCTATCTCACATGACCTCATTTCCCCTTACTTTCCCTATTTCTCTCCCCTCATTTTCCTAACGTATTCCCTTCTTTTTTCATTCACTTCGCCTCACTTCCTCTACTCCTGCGTTTCACCCCCTTACTTCCCCTCCGCTTCCCTACTTTCTTCCTCAATTCCCCTTTTTTCTTACTCCCCTTTCCTTTAATTTCCCTCTTCTAATTCTCCTACTACCCCTCATTTTCCTTCACTTATTTTACTTACCTTCCCCAAATTTCCCCTCACCGCCATTTTCCTCATTTACACTCACTTCTACTTCCCCTACCTTAATTTCGATTTTTTCCCCTATCTCACCCGCCCTCCTTTCCCCTTACTTTCCCTATTTCTCTACCCTCATTTTACGAACGCATTCCCTACTTTTTCCACTCACTTCCCCTACTCCTGCGTCTCACCCCCATACTTCCCTTCCCCTCAATTCCCCTTTTTTCTTACTCCCCTTTCCTTCAATTTACCTCTTCTAATTCTCCTACTACCCCTTATTTTCCTTCACTTATTTTACTTACCTTTCCCCATATTTCCTCTCACTGCCCTTTTCCGCTACCTTAATTTCGACTTCTTTTCCCTATCTCACGTGCCCTCAATTCCACTTACTTCCCCTATTTCTTTCCCCTCTCTAATCCCTCGTCCTACCATCGCCTATCCCAATTACCTACCCTCATTTGCCTTTAGTACACCTATACTCACTATCCCTCACTTCTCCTACTTCCCATTTTTTAATTGTTTTATCGGGAAAAAAATTACGACGGTTGGATGGACGATCGGACATCCAACAGAAACTAAGAGTTTCTGCCCAGGGCTACGAATTCCTAAAAATGAACCAAATCAATGACAGTTGATTGATAAATTAATTTTATTGACAGGACTAAGTAAAAAAAAGTTCTATTAAATTAGAATTTGAAAAATCCCCTGAAACATGTGAAATCAAGATGTTTCCCCTTAGCCCCATTTTTAAAGGTTTCAATTCAAATGAAAATTCTTGATATTAGAAAAAAAAAGGCTTTACAAGAGATTCTTATCATTCAAGGATGTACTTGCTGATTGTTTAGATTTCATGAAAAATCGCTAATGAAAAATAAGGAAACAGGGAAGTAAATTCTTTTAAACTCCTCATATTTTAAGTAAAAATATTGATTTTCTAACAAAATAGATGAATTTCTAACTAAAGTAATGAACCTTAAAACAAATAAAACGAAGAATTTTTCACATGGTTGTTGAATTTTCAACCAAAAATATGAATTGTCAACAAAAAATGTAATGGTTGATATTTGAACCAAAAAATATTTTTATTTTAAATTAAAAGCAGTCAAATCAATCCAGAAAATACGAATTTTTAATCAAATAGTTGAATTTTCAACCAAAGTTAATTCGTTTGCTTGAAAGTTCAACAGTTTGGTTGAATTTTGAAATTGTTTGAATTGTTTGAAAATTGTTTGGTTTTATTATTAACAATTATATTTTGGATTAAAAATTCATTTCTCTCTGTTGAAGATTCACCATTTTAATTTAAAATTCATCCTTTTGCTTGAAAATTCAATAATTTGGTTGAATTTCTTCTTCACCCGTAAGTGGAAAATTTTAGTTGGAAATTGATCTCTTGTCGAAAATTCTTTCCTTTTGGTCGAATTCAACTGTTTTTTATATAATATTAAAATGCTTTTTTTGGCTTTAATATCGACTATTGAATTTCTAGTGGAAAATTCGTCTTTTTTGGTTCAGTTCAACTATTGACATTCAAAATTAAAATATTTTTGTTTGTTTTAATATCATCTATTATATTTTTTATAGAAAATTCATCTCTTTCCATTAGAGATTCTTCATTGTAATTCACATTTCATCTTTTTTCTTGAAAATTCAATAGTTTGGTTGAATTGCTTTTTTCTTTTGTGAGTGAAAAATATTTCTTATTTGAAAATTGAACTCTTGTCGGAAATTCTTTTTTTTTGTATCAAATTCAAGTGTATTTAATTTAAAATTAAAATATGTTTTGGTTTTAATATCAACTATTATACGTTTTGTTATAAATTCGTATTTTTTGATTTAATTATTATTATTATTATTACACCATTAAGCCGTTTCCCTTTCGGGGTAGGCGTGACTCACTCGGTAGGGAGGGGA
>JAAAKG020181432.1:0-25909 GCA_010014905.2 Druon quercuslanigerum
AATTTTAAAAATCAATTTTTTATTGCAAAATATGAAAAAGCTCATTATTATATTATTATAATAATATCAGCGAATATATATATATATATATATATACATATATATATTATAATAATAATAATAATTACAATTTTGTCTTGGAATGGAAAATTTTCGAAAAGATTTATGATTCTGATAATAATATATTACTAATATATTATTATTATATTACATGTATGAATGATCATTTTTTGAAAAATTCCTTGTGCCAGAACTTTATGATTTTTGTCTCGAAAATTGTCTTAAAAATAAAATACGCATCGTAGTAAAATGATTTTTTCGAAATCTCATTTTTTTTTTACAAAGTAATTAATTTAAAAATAAAAATTTTAATTAATTTGAGTTAATATTTATTGCAAACATTCACGTAGGAATATTTTTTTAAAACCTTTTCACATACATACTTTGTAAAAATATTACCTTTCAATGAAAAAAAACTTTTTTTCAGATTTAAAAAAAAAATGTCTGTAATACTGTGATATCGCGATTTTCAATTCTGATTTTCTCGAAACAGGATTATTTTCTTTGATAAAAATTGTTTAATTCTTATTAAGTGTCGATACATCTAGCGATTTTTTTTTAATTTTTCAAAAAAGTTGAAAAATCGAAATTTAATTGCAATCCACAGCCGAATTTAAAAAATTGATATTTTTTCAAATTTCATGCACCATGCCAGAATAATAATTATTTTTGGAAATTCTTTGTTCCAGGTTTATATTGTAATTTTTTCTTGAAAATTCACTGTCCTAAGCCATAATTATAATTCTTCTCGAAAAATTTTTCTCTTCAAATCAAAATTATAAATATTTTAGAAAATTTCTTTATTCCAGACCTGAATTATAATTTCGTGAATTAAAAAAACCTGAATTAAAATTCTCGGATTCAATTCAGAAGCGCATACAGTATTACTTCGAAAAGTTCCTGTTTCAATACAAAAAAATTATTTGTACCAAAATTCCCCTTTCTAAATTCAATCCAAAATTATTATTTTCTCCAAAAATTCCCTGTTCAAAGTCCGAACTATAATAAATCTTTTAGAATTTTTTTTTCAAGTTCAGAATCAAGTTCAGGATCACAAATATCCAGTGTCTACTAAAATCCTGACCAAAATGCCCTGAAAATTCCAGGTTTTTTCCAGGTATAATTTTGCACAGTACCATTAGTCTGGAAGATGCCGAAATCATTAAGTTCTGCCTTTTTTATACATAAATTAAAATTTTCTCAGACGTGAAAAAAGAAAACATTTTGTTCTTTTTAAAAAGCATAGTATGGATACACAATAAAGATGAATATTTAAACAAAATTATGAGCCTTTATCTGGAATAGATGAATTTTTATCCAAAAAGATGAATTCTCAACCAAGAAGATTAATTTCTACAAAAAACACGTATTTTCAACAAAATACACGAATTAAAAAAAAAAGAATTACAAGATTATTAAGAAAAAGAAGATTGACTATCTACCCAAAAAGACGATTTAAACCAAAAATATATGAATTTTGAACAAAATACTTAAATTTCCAACTAAAAAATACAAATTTTTAACAAGCAAGAATAATTTTTACCAAGAAAGACGAATTCTCATTAAAACACAATGAATTATCAACTAAAAAAGAATGATGGTCAACTGAAAATTAAATAGTCAAATGTTTACTTAAAAAAACGAATTGTAACAAAATATTTAAATTCAGTAATATAAAGTTACTTATTTTAGAAATGAAGAATCATTGTTATTTTAATTTAAACTGCTATTTACAAAAAAATTAGGCTCGCTCTCGAAAAAATTTGCTAAATTAAAAAAAAATATCCTGATATTCTCAAGTTTTTCCAGGTATATAAAAATGTTCTTAAAATTCCAGGTTTTCCAGGGTTTTAAGTAGGGTAGACACCCTGGATATCTCTTCCAAAATCCCCTGTCCCAAAACATTATTAAAGTTTCTATATAATTATTTTAATATATAAATCTTTCTCTCTTGGACGTAGAAAGTATATATTTCAATTTCAGATAAATACTAATTTATGATTTTGAGTGTACACCGGATTTTTTCTCACAATGAATAAAATTCCTGGTTTCTCGATCAGGTAGACAGTCTCATATTTCCATAGAGATAAAAAGTTTATTCTACATACCCATACAAGTGCGTATTTAAATTGCTGCGCTAAAGTACGATGAATGGCATGACAAACATGTTCCACCGTGACTCCCCTTCGAAGAATCAATCCGTCATCGAAATCGGGAGGTTGACCTGGTTTTTTCGTATATACCCTTATGAGAGACAAGTATTCCCACAAGGTATCCAAAAGATAGTCCAGGTTAAGCTTCATGTTACAACTGAAACAAAAATCTCAATTTCAAATTAATTTTCCAATCTCTTATCACATTCTTTTTCTTTCTCTCTACTTTCAAGTTATGCTTGCAATATCTTCCATAATTCTTAAATTTTTTATTATCTTACCTAACTACGATGCTGTTAGCCTGTCTAGCGATTCTGTCGACTTCTTCTATCGAGATCTGATCTATTTTGTTATATACATAAAGGCACGGGAGATAAACTCGATTGGCATTAATGACATCGATCAATTCATCAGCAGTGCAATCATCCCGGAAGAGAACTTCAGCATTGAAGATTTTGTACTCGTGTAGAATCAGTTGAACCAATTTCTCGTCACATTTGGTCAAAGGGCAGGTCGAATTAAAAGACAGACCACCGCCTTTCTTAATTTTAAAATATATATTGGGCTTCTGCTTATTTAATCTAATCCCGACAGATTCCAATTCCCTTTCTAAGAGTTGCCGCTGCACGTCTTGTTTTGTGGCATCCAACATCATGAGCACCAAGTCTGCTGTTCTGGCAACAGCGATTACTTGTCTTCCTCTACCTTTTCCCTACAGTTACAAATGTTTATTAATATCAATCTTAAATATTGGTTTCGTTTCTTATGAATAAGAAAGTTGATTATTCATTAATAGGAAGCGAGGAGAAACAACTCCTAAAAAGACAGCCCAGTGGAGCTGAATTACTCCGGATTGCGTAACATTACTCTGGATTACATACAAATAATGGTGGATACTCCACCTAAATTATACTCGTGCGAATTTCCAATCAAAAAGGATTATGTTTTAAAGAAATTTTTGAATTTTTAATGAAACAAATGAACTTTTAACCAAATAGCTGAATTTTCGAACAATAGGATCACTTTTCTACCGCAAAAGATAAATATTCAAAAAAAAAAAAAATATGAATTTTCAACTAAAAAATATCAATTTTCCACAAAACATGGAATAGTTAAATTTTCAGTTAAAAAATTATTTGTCATAAAAAAAATTGAACAAACTAGTTAAATTATCAACCAAAGAGATTAATTTTAAACTAAAATGATGAATATTCAAGGGAAACAGTTAAATTTTCAGTTAAACAGTTAATTAAACTTTCAACTCAAACGAATCTTGAAAAAAGGACTTTTTAACCAAACTGTTGAATTTTTATTCAAATAGATGAACTTTTAACCACATAGTTGAATTTTGGAATAGGAGGATTACTTTTCTACAAAAAAGATAAATTTTTAAAAAAATACGAAGTAAAAACGAATTAATTGAATTTCTAACTGGAAATATCAATTTTCCACAAAAATTGAAATATTTCAATTTTCAGTTAAAAAATTATTTGCTCTAAAACGAAATTCAACAAACTAGTTAAATTATCAATCAGAGATGTATTTTCAACTAAAATGATGAGTATGCAACTAAAACCGTTCAATTTTCAGTTAAACAATTAATTATAAAAGAGAGATCAATTTTCAACTTAAACGAATCTTGAACAAAAAAGGAATTTTTGATCAAACAGATAAACATTTAACCAAATAGTTAAATTTTCAAACAAGAGGATTACTTTTCTACTGAAAAAGATGAATTTTTAACAAGATACGAAGTAAAAATGAATTTGTTTAATTTTTAACTAAAAAATATCAATTTTCACAAAAAATGGAATATTTAAATTTTCAGTTAAAAAATTATTTGATATACAACAAAATTCAACAAACTAGTTAAAGTATCAACCAGAGATGTATTTTCAACTAAAATAACGATTATGCAACAGAAATAGTTCAATTTTCAGTTAAAAAATTAATTATAAATGAGAGATAAATTTTCAACTAAAACGAATCTTGAACAAAAAAGGACTTTTTAAACAAATTGTTGAATTTTCTACAAAGCAGACTAATTTGTAACCAAAAAAGTGAGTTCTAAACAAAAAAAGATGAATTGCAACAAAATAATTGAATTCTCAATCAATATCAATCATAAAAATATTTTTAATCTGTGTCAAATATTTTGAAATCTTAGAAATCCGTTTTCAAATCTTAAAGATCTTTGGAAATGTTCGAAATCTTCGGAAAAGTGTTGTGAAATCTTTTAAAACATTTGTGAATTTTTTCTCATATCTTTTCTATTCATTGAAACCATTAAATTATTTGAAATCTTAGTGAAATATCTTTGAATCTTCTAAAATGATTTAAAATCTTTGAAATCTGGCATACTGTACCTTTCATGAAATCTTTGAAACCCTTTCAATCTTTTGAAAGTGTTTAAAGCTTTGTGAAACGGTTGTGAAATATTTGTAATCTGGTGTACATGACTTTCTTAAATCTTTGAAATCCGTGAAATCTTTGCAAAATGTTCAAAATCCTTATAAATATTTTAGAATCCTTGAAATATTATGAAATGTTTAAAAATCTTTAGTAATGTTTTGTAATCTGGTATATAAGCAAAAACATCCAAATTTGCAATTAATAATTTTCATAATTTTTAAGTTAAATATTAAAAAAATGTATACTTCAACATTCTAAATTAGCGGAGATAAAATTAAAAACTTACAGAATTATTCACAATATTAAAGTCTGTTCATTACAATACATAAAACAATTGGTAAAGTCTAAAAAAAAAAAATGCATAGAAATCTCTTTGTTTATTCTGCTATACGTAAAAGATCAATTAGATCTCGATAAATAAAAAACTGTTCAGTAGCAAGATTTCTTCTAAACTATATGTTTCTTTCATAATAGACTAAAATATTTAAATTACTTCTCACAATTCAATACATATTTTAAAAGAGAAAAAAAAATAATTCAAGGTTCTAATGAAAAAGTCAAGGGGACTTCCAGGTTTTCAAGGTTACCTGAGAAGCTCCTTCGATGATTCCTGGCAAATCGAGGAGCTGAATATTTGCACCCTTGTATTCGATAACTCCAGGAATGCATGTCAGAGTTGTAAATTCGTACGAAGCAGCTTCTGATTCTGTGTGGGTTAATGTACTAAGTAACGTAGATTTACCGACGGAAGGAAACCCTATAAGAGCGACTCTTGCATCTCCTGATTTTAAAACGTCGAATCCTTCTCCCTTTTCGCTCTTTTTCGACGGTTCCAGAAGCTGAGATCGGTACTTTGCAAGCTTGGCTTTTAGAAGACCAAGATGGTATTCCGTTGCTGGATAAAAATAGAATAAATATATGCATATTTAAATTATCATTCAACCAAAACCTTATCTCTTTCTCGGTATTTCTCTTTTCTACAATATAGATATATGAAAAAAATCCACCACTTCTGGAATAAGGTTGGCCTTATTTTTCACTTTTCGAATAATGTTCTCCAAATTTGAGCCAAATCGCTTAATATACAGGGGCGTGCCGCGAAGACAATGAAGCAATGAAGTTTCCTTACGATTTAACATGGGCGATGGATAAGTGAGCTTTTTGTGAATTCAATGTATAAATTATAAATGCAATCATATATAACATATGCAATCATATATGTTCAAAATTCTTCAGAGAATAAGAATCATAAATGTTACTGTGACTGACTTAAAGCCAAGTTTTGAAAGGCTCTTTTCCCTTAAATAATCATTAATCGTTAATTGAGGAATATTCAGTGATTTTTAAGCTAATTTTCAATTGTTATAAAATTTAAGTTTGTTTAAATATTTTTTCTGACAAGCCACGGAATAAACGTCTGATTCTTTCATTCATGATAAAAATAAAACCCTTTGTTTTTATAATTGTACAATTATTTAAATAATACGTGTTCGTTCAAGTATATACTTTGCCGACAAAAATCAGGAGAATATTTTTATCTGATCAAATTTTCGAAGTACTTTAATATTTTTAAACACTGATTTGTTTTCTGTGAATGCTCGTAAATGTTTGAAGAAATTTAAATTATTCAAACCAGTTTATTTTATCCATAACAATCGATGGGGGTCAATATTCTCTATGAAATTTTATTTTGCTTAAATATCTTATTTTTCCTATTTCTCGAAAGACTGATATATTTTTAAGTTCTATTTTGTTTTCTAAGGACACCGTTTAATACTGATACATGTTAAAATTGTTTAACATTTTTATTTTATGCCTTTATTTCTTTTTATCGGTAGAGTGGACAAAATATATTTTTATCATTTAAAAAAAAATTAATTGATATGAGTTATCAGTTAGTTTTGTAGAAACGCTTCTAATAAATGTTTTAATATTTCCAATTTGTTTACACATTAAAGAGTATTCTTAAAAAACAAAGTAATACCTACAATTATTGTAATTTTTCGAAAAATAGCAAAAATAATATATTTAAACAAAATAAAATTGTTTAAACATTGGCAAGTATTCTTTGAAAAAGAATTTGTATTTAAAAATATTGCATTGATTAAAAAACTTCTAAAGTCTACATAATACATTCATTTGGTGGCTTACTAGAAAAAACAAATGTTTAAACAAATGAAACCTGTTTAAACAATTAAAAATTATTTGAAAATGACTAGATCTGATTGTGAGTTTAAAGAGTAAACCAATTTAGAGGAATTTAAAATCATTTGATTTTGAACGCTTTATTTCGAAAACTTCTTATGGGAGCGTATAAAAGATATAACAATATAAAAAACGAAAAACTGTCCACGTGGTTTAAATGTAAAATGTTCGAAGTTCCGAATTTTTTACTCCTATAAATTCAATCATTCCATTCTGTAAACGCTAAAACCCAATTTTAAAAACGTGAACTAAATTTCAAAAAATTCTGAAACATATAATTACTTATACATTACGTATAGCTTCTAATACTTGAAAAATATAGGAAAATACGGCTACTAACGAAACCATTGGATGAATATTAAATCGCCAAAACATTATTTGCCAATGGCGACACATTTTCGAAAAAATCTACCTTTTCAAAATCTTATTTTTTATGGATGGAAATGTTTATTTATTAAATTCTCTTGTAAAATTATATAAATATAAAGTTTTAACACTTGCTTTTATTACAAAATTCAAGTTTCAATAGTTGATAATTCAAATTTTACCCTTCCGTAAAAGCGTTTAGTTTTTTTTGAATGATCACTTTTTTCCATTTTCAGCAGTTGGAAATTCTACTTTAGAAAATTAAAGGGAATTAAAAATTTAACTTTCAATTACTGAATTTTTAATAGGTGAAAACTCAACTGTTAAAAAATTGAAGGAAACAGGCTACAATTTTCGAGAGATGTGCTTTTAGCTACTAAAAATACATTTTCTATTTTATTCTCAAATGTTGTAAATTTTCAAGCATTAAATTTCGAATAGTTGAATAATCAACTGTTGAAGATTGAAGAAAACTTGAAATTGGATTTTTAATTTTATTTAATTTTGAACTGTTGGTAGTTCTACTGTTAATAATTCAAATGTTGAACATTCTCAGTAGGGAATTTATGAGATTGAAAAAAATTCCAACTCTGATCACCTCCTTATCATTATTATTCAATGAGGATTTTACCACTCTTAAAATCTTTTAAAACCTTTCAACATTCCCAAAATGCCTTGAAATATTCTGAAAGCTCATGAAATACTATAAGTTTCTCTGAAATACCATAAAATCTGTCATAATCAATTGAAATACATTTTTAAATCATGTTAAGCCCCTCGAAATCTTTCAAATTAACGCGAAATCTTGTGAAAACTCTTGATATATTTTGAAATACTTCGACAATCCATAAAATATATTAAAATACATTGGGGTCTGTAGAAATTAATTGAAAGCTTTAGAAAGCATTTGAAATCTTTAGAAGCTTTGTAATATTCCTTAAAATATTTCGAAACGAAAAATACTAAAAAAACGTAAAATACTTTCACAGGCCATGCAATCTAAAAAAAAATGGAAATCATTTGAAATATTCTACTTGCAATCCTTTTGGAAGTGCAGTGAAATCTCTTGAAAACCCTTTTAAGTATTCTTAAACGGATAAACATTCATAGATATTCTGTAAAAATATTTAACATTATTTACAATGTCTAGATCGTTTGAAACATGTTTAAATCTATTAAAGTCACACAACATTCTTTGCAATACCTCTTTGAATTAAAAAAGTTAAGGCAAATGTATATTTTTATTTTATTTATTTAAATTAGGTTTTATTCGCTTATTAAAGTAGATAATTTAATATTTATATTTCTAAGAACAATGAAATATTTCGTCACCAGTACAGTCGTGCAGAATTTTCGAGATAATTCGTTAGATCCTTTTTTTCTAGATAGAAGTCTTAATAATCAAGACATTAAATTGAGAAAAAATCCAAATGCAAATTCCTTTCGAAGGTCCAGCATTAAAATTTAACCACGAAATTCTTGTAGATTAAAAAGCCGAGAATCTAATGGTCAACTTTGGATAACGCATCCATCCATATTAAAAACAAAATAAAAATTTAAAAAAAAAAGAGGAAAAGAAAAAGAAGGCAACCTCCAAATTTCCTTTTTTTTGTTTTCTCTCGTCTTTAGTTTTTTTAAACACAATGAAAAAACCGAAACGTTGGTAGATTTATTTAATATGTTTTTATTGTCAATTAAAAAGGATAAGAATAAAAAAAAATACGAGATAAAAAAGAAGGTATGTTGCAGGTTGCCTTTCTTTATTTTGTTTTAATTGAATAGAGCCATTTAAGTGTGTGTTATCCAAATTTGACAATTATTTTTCAGATTTTTTTAATTAACAAGAATTTCAAAGTTAAAAAGACTTATTCCGCGAGGTTAAAGGTGTTTGTTATCAAAAAAATAAGAAAACACTAATTGTTTAGGATTAGGATCAACGGCTAAACGACAATAAAAAAACAGGCTTTGTGATTTTTCCTACAATGAGAAGAACTAACGTATTAAAAAATATTATTTACATTTTGGAATATATACGATAATGCATAAAATGTATGAAAATTGATGAATTTGAACAAATCGATCATATGGAGCATGGACATAACCTATACGGTTGACGTACCTTTATTTTTTTGCGTTCGGGCAATCTCCTTTTCGATTTCGGATATTTTTTCTAGGATACCCATCTTATAAAATTCAGCTGAACTATTTTTTTATGAGCATTTATAATAATATATTACAGAATATTCGTGCGGCTTATTGCAGCTTTTCGCTCATACGAATCAAGATTTGACTGCAAGCGACACCAGGGATGGGAAAGTATAATTTTCGAGAATCAAACGCACCCAATCCCAAATAATCTCATCATCTCTCCACGAAAAAGCCAAAGAACTAATTAAAAATTATATTGAATAATTAATTTTATAAATAAATAGGTCCAAACAGCATACTTAAATTCTACTTAAATTGTTACAAAAACGTTTAATAGGTCCCAACATTTTTTAAAATGAATAAATATATGTGGCAAGTTTTATTTGAAATGCTGTATTTTTTCAAGTAATTAATCAATTTAACTTGAGTGAGAGATTTTACTCTTTTGAAATCCGTTTAAAAAATGTATAAAAATTAACAAAATTGCAGTTATTTTTCTGAAAATAAAAAACGAAATTTTTTCAAAAAATAGGCTAGATAAGAAAAAAATTTACTTAAAAACTTTACTCACAAAATGTTGTGAGTTCCAAAAGCAATATTAAGTTCCTGAAAGCAAACATAATTTTGTTGTTGTTGAAAAAATAAATCTTTCGAGAACGGTGAAAAATACTGAAAAGTAGTAAAGGAACCTTTTGTAAAGTACTTAATAAGGAAAAACTTTGATACATAAACTTTCTTCATATTTCACTTTTTTTTTTTAGAATTTGTGATTTTCAGAAAAATGGACGCCACAATAAGTTTGAATACTTAAAAAATTTTCCGGTGGACTTAGAAAAAATGTAAAATCTCTCACTATAGAATAAACAAGAAAACTTAAATATCCTAATTAGTTAAAATAATAATTTTTTTAAATTGGCACCTTTTCCAAAAAGTTTTCTAATGCGAAAAAGAACCACACACAAATTAAACGAAAAACAGCTACAGTTTCGACATTTTTCAAGGTTAATGAAAATGTTAAAAATCGAACTCTAAAGATAAAAAATTTTCCATTTGAAGTAATAAACGCTGAACTCTTGAATTTTAAACTTTTAAAATTAAAGGTTGAAAGCTTCTTAATTAAATAATTTTGTATTAACATTTTATTTAAATGCTCAACAATTTACTAGTATAAAATGGAAGCTACTAATTAAACATTTTTAACTGAACAAGTTTTAATTAAATTCAGTTAAACTGCCCAATGAAAATTTTTAAAGTTTTATAAATTGTAGAGTTCAAAGATTCAGATTCAGTTCTAAAAATATAAATCCACGTTATCATTTTCAATACTAAATTGATGAATCAAACAATGAATTAAATTTTTTTTTATTATGCCATACAAATCAATTTTAAGCTAGAAACATTAAATAATGAACGATTACATTTTTTTATAAATGGAATACTTCTTAAATTAAAAGTAATATTATTTTTAATTTAAATAGTTTTAACATCCTTTAAAAAAATGGTTCGAAATTTTATTTTTAAATGTTAAAACATCTGCATTTGTTTTACATTTTTTCCGATTTTCTAAACATCCTTTAAAATTAGTCGAATTTTCCAAATTAAAAAAATTTCTTTAAAATCTTTCACATTCATAATTTGGTCAATAATTTTCAAATTTCCTAAGAAATGTGTGTTATTGTAAAGCCTTTCAAAATTCTTAAAAAGTTTACAAATTTTTTGTTCAAAATATGCCAAAATCTATTTTTTTTTTGAATTAGGTCGTGGGCTATTTATACCGAAATTTTGGTACGAATACCCGGAGTTTGTCGGTATACGTAGACACTTTGTTTAAAGAATTTAAATTTTTTCAAAACGTCTTAATATCTCAACTTACTTGATTTGTTTCTAAGAATAATATGTGTTCAATTGTTATTTATACATTAAAATTCAACAATTAAAATTTTAATGTTTAAAGTTTACTTTTTAATATTTAACTATAATTATTACTGATTTAAGTCAGATATTTCTAAATATTAAGTCATTGTTATTTTTCATTATATTTTCAAATGGAATGGTTTAAAAATGGAATATTTTAGAATGAAATAATATTTTAAATTTAAGAAGAGCTTTTAATTATGAATATATTATTTTGAAGTTATTTTACAATTAATATAGTTTAATTGTTAACCTTAGAAACTGGAAATTCTAAAATTGTGAACTGATTCAGAATTATCTTGCAAAATGACTTTTCAAGTTTGAAAGTAAAGTTTAATTTTAAAAATTGTTATTAATTTATGTTCACAGTTGATCAGCCACAATTGTTTTTAAATCGAAAATCTTCGATTTCAAACGTTTCTAACTTTTAATTAAGTCTTTAAAACTGCATTTTATAATTGAATAAATTAAAATGTACGCTTAAAAATTAAAATTTTGTTTAAAGTGGAAACTGAATATCATAATTTAAAAAGATAACAATTAATTAAAAAACGGTTGAAGTCTAACAGGAGAGGGTTAAAGAGATCGAAGAATGTTTTGCGTATAAACGATTAAATTTATTAACTGCTTTTATAAATGCAAGATCTGATATAAAGAGAAACTTATTTGTACAGCATGGATCAACGTAGTTAGAACCCACGTATTACGATCAAATTACATTTAATAGCGTTGCATACACCGTATGTAGTTTTTGTGTTGAGCTATATCGTAATTTGTTTTGATTATTTTGACACTATTTTTATTCAGTTGCATCCTCCTTCAATACACCGAATGGAACGTCCACTTTGTTTGCACCACAATCAGCAATCACGACATCCTTGGATGGCTTGTCTCGACTGTCTGTGCTTGTATTCTCAACTTTCCTAACAACATCCTTAAATAAAGAACAATCATTGATTAGATTCAAGTACATTTAGAATAATGTTGAATTTAGTTAATTTAATGAAGTGGGTTTCGAGCTAAAAATTTTTATTAGTGTTTATTAAGAGGTTCTCAAATCAATCTTACCATTCCTTTGATTACTTTTCCAAAAACAACGTGTCTGCCATCGAGCCATGGAGTTGATTTAACAGTGATGAAGAATTGAGAACCATTCGTGTCTGGTCCGGCATTTGCCATGGACAACCAACCAGCTCCGTAATGCTTAAGTTTGAAGTTCTCATCAGCGAATTTCTCTCCGTGGATGCTGCGACCTGTTAAAAAATAGGCAACTCTTGGTGGTTATATGAACTATTGATTAATAACTGGGTAGAAGAAATTTAATATCAAATGATAAAGTTTTTTCACCTCCAGTTCCGTCTCCTTTGGTAAAGTCTCCACCTTGAATCATGAAGTCTTTAATAACTCTGTGGAATTTGCTTCCCTTGTATCCTTCACCTTCAGGTCTTTTCGCGAGCTCGACAAAGTTTTCTGCAGTAATAGGAACCGTTCTTCCGAAAACGCCGATCTCTATCCTTCCTGCTGGCTCTCCTCCGATTTCGATGTCGAACCATACCTGTGTCAACATTTAAATTGTTTATTCGACTGCATACATCAAGTAAGGGAATAAATTCTTTAAATAAAAATTAATGTACATATTGGGAATAATCAATTACGATACGCCGCCTGGTGACAAAAATCCGAACTAGAAAGAATAGGTACGACTTTAAAGATGCATTTAAATTTGTGCATAAAAGTATTTTAACGTTTTTTGTTGTTGTTGAGTTTAAAGTATTTATTAGAAAATAAAAATAAGTCTTTATCAGAAACAACGGGGTTTAGATGGAATTTACATATAACACAGTGAAAAAACACATTTTTTGACAGAAATATTTTTATACAAAAAACAAAACAATTATGATACTATTATTGTGATTTAAAAAAGATTATCTACTTAAATGGCCATATTTTGAAGCAATAAATGAACTCAAAGTAAATTTTTATTAATTTATACTTGAAATATTTACTATTGAAAAAACTGATCTAAAAGGTTAAAATTCCAATCGCTACATAAATTAATTAAAGTTTATGTAAGCTTACAATGCATTGAAACACACATGAAATAGTGAAATAATTGATTTTCTTTTGAATCTATTTGACGAAAATGTGTTTTTTCACCATATAAGATGGAAACTGGAATATTATGATACACCACCATTCCCAATAGGTACTATATTGAATACAATACATTGTATTTAAAAAAAAATAATTCCAACATTATTTTTCTACCAAAAGAGATTAATTTTCAGCGAAAGATTTGAGTTTTCAAGTTTTTCATGTGACGTTTTCCGAGTAATTTTAGACATTGAATTTATGACCAAATAGTTGAACTTTAATGCGAAAGGGACGAATCTTTAACTAAGTTGAATCCTCAAGCCAAGGAGAGGACTCTTGTTTATTAAAAAAACACGACTGTACAACACACTTAAATTTTCGACCAAAAAAGATGAATTCTTCACAAAAAATGTCTTAGCTAATATTTAACAAAACAAAAAATTTAATTTTAAATCAAACACTATTGAATTAAAAATTTTTTAAAACTTATCAATAGAGACGAAATTTTAACAGAAAAAAAATATTTTTCTTTCAAGAGAGAAAAATTTGCATTATTTATATTATATAAAAATACTGTTTTAATATTCAGATAATTTTTAAACGAATAGTTAAATTTTCTACTAAAACAATAGAATTTTCAACCCAAAAAATACGAACTTTCTACAAAGCAGGTAAATCTTGAAGCCAAAAGCACAAATTGTTTACAAAACATTCAAATTTTCAACCTAAAAATATTTGTTCAACCAAATATGAATAGTAGAATTTTTGTAACCAAAAGAAACGAATTGTTAGCGGAAAAGGTTCATATTTCAACAAAAAAAGATTTTAATTTAAAATAGAAAGCAGTTGAATGTAACCAAAAAATAATATTTTTTAACAAAACAGCAAAATAAAAAAATTTCTATCAGAATAATAAGAGTTTTCAATATATATATATATAAAAAGACGAATTTCTACAAAAAAAGTTGAGTTTTCAATGAAAAAACGAACACTTTCGACAAAAAAGGTAACTTTCAACGAAATAGTTTAATTCTCAACCAAATAATAGAATTCGTACCTAAAAGAGATGACTTTTGAAGCAAAAGTATGAGAAACAAGGGAAAGTTTTTTTTGAAAACAGGTAAAAAAGATCAATTTTTTTAAAAATGGAGAAAAGGATAAATTTATGTGAAGTCTGTATTAAGATGCTTTACTTGTAAAATATCATTCCTATTTTTAATTTTCTCAAGCATTTCAAAAAATTGTTATCCACATTTATACTTTTCACGTGTGATTTCACCCCCCCCCCCCCAAGTGTGACGTAGTTGTTGAACGGTCTTATTGAATCAAAATTTTTCCATACATTTTTCTGAATATTAAAGTAAATAAATAATTTATATGGAAAGTAATATCTTATTTGAAAGGTTTTCGGATTTAAAGAAAGGGTATTATTAGCTATGCTTATTTAAATAACTGAATAAAGAATTCGCGTCAAGGGAACAATGAACGTGCGCCTGGAATATTAAAAAGTTGGCTAAACTCCAATGTCTGGTCTTTACTTTCTCAGGGGCGAAATAATCTCTAAAGATATATTATTTTTCAAGTTAGACGCATAAAAATAATGTTTTACATCAATCGACCGTCATGTGACCAATTATTTAAAAACTATTAACTCTTAATCAATTTAATTAATCAAATTCTTTATTTTGAATTTTTCCCGCAGAAAATAAGGCCATGCTGATTCGCTGTAAGACCGGAAGTAGTTCCCAGCCAACAAGCGTTTCAAGCAATCCAACCACGATTGGTTGGAACGCTCTTTTCAGGATGTGACGTGGCAAAATCACAGAATTGTTTGAACAGGGTTTTAAACCATTAGAAACTTCTATATACTTTTTCAATACTATTTCTTGATCAGAAATTAGGTATTAAACATCTTTTAGAATTTTATACATGCAGATATTAAAAAAATATGTTATTAAAGTTCACGAGCTTTCTACATTTATGAAGTAGAGACTTTTGAGGTTATGTTCCCATATTTCATCCAAGATTAAAAAATTGTAAATCTGCGAGAGTGAAACAAATCATTCATGCTGAGTGTAGATTAGGTTATGCATTTCTGCTACGAATGAATAAAAAGCACATCAGTGGAACAGATACATAATAAATAAAAGAAAACATTACGATAAAATTATATCAGAAATAGCCAATAAAGGCTGCAAATTCACTATCAGTGTCGCTAAGTCTATAAATAATAATTTAAAAAAAAACATTGCGGTAAAATGCTATCATAAATAGCCAATAAACATTTCGAACTCATGATAATAAAGCTTCAGACCGATTCAAATGGTCCAATCGTTTCTTTGTTTCTGAGCACATTACAACAATACTTATCATTCAAAATGCTAAAAAATAAGGTCGTTTTCAAAATAAATATACTTCAACACAAAGAATTGAGTTAGACTTAACAATTGAGAACAAAATTAATACAATAATTAAATATCTTACCGTATCGGTGACTTTAGGACCTTTGGAAGCTTTGTCGTCGACATTGCCTACTGAGCAGGAAACGGCGGCCACAAAGGCGAGAAGTAAACAAATCCTTCTCATATTAAAATATGCAGCTTGGAATCTTTTATTGTAAAGTCTCGCAGGTGGTAAAAGGACGTCCGAACTCCTCAAAACTGTTTGAACGATAGAGCAGGTTTGAGGCGTGAACAGTCGGAACAGGCGGTGAAATATCTTGCCGAGTGCAAATCGTCAGAAATGTGGTGGTAACCTGTGATTGGCTGCTGCGTCTGCGGTCCTTTGGTGTTGATGTCACAAGCGCACGTCTTTTTAGAGGTACGTGGTATTTGTATAGATATTCTACCTACACATATATATTTGTAAGAACAAGCCAAGTGTATAAGAAGTTAAAAAAATAATTTTTAAACTGGAAAACCGGTTTTACGGTGAGGAATTGCATGTTCTAGAATCTAGATCCATGAATCAAATCCTAACCTCTAATAATATATAAAAGGATTAGAAAAAGATATCATAATTTATGTAAAGAAAAAAATTAATTTATATTATTTAAAACATCGTTCTCGAAGCCGATTTAAATTTATCGACTATAGAATTTGACAGGAAATAGCGCTTTTTGAAAAACGCCGGAAATTTCCAAATAGTTAGTTGTGCGCATGTGTGTGGTTTTTGTAATGCAGGATCGCAGGGCTTCATTATTTCCCTGAAATTTTTGTCATCACAAAATAATTATTTTTAAATAGAAAATATGTTTATTTGAATATGATCAGCATTTTATACGTATTTTTTTTTAGAAAAATCGTTTAGACATTTAAATAATAAAATTTCTTGTACTCGTAACTGATGTCATATGTGTCAAGGAATTTCCAATCAGAATTCAGTGTGTAAATGAGCAATGTAAAGTAAAGTAATAGCTAACTGTGGCTAACTGAGCATAACCTTTCCCGGTCGATCGGGTGCGAGTAGCTGGTAAAAATTCTGTAGTCCTGATTTGTTAAAAAAAGCCTGAAGTTCAGAAAATATTTAGGTAAGACTAAAAACAAAAGCACTTTTCATTTCGATTGTATGGTGCAGACGCAGTTTTATGAAGCTTCATTTTATTGAATAAATGAATCAGCACTTTTAGATATGTTTTGCACGGTTTTCTAAAATAATAGAGGTATTTTAAGTATTTTGGGAAATTTCTGATCCATATCATATAAAAGGTTAATCAATAGTAAGGGAATCGTGAGTCAAAAATCTTTTTATGTCATTCGAATTTTCTAGCATGTTATATGGCTATTATATCTAACGTTATCATTTTTTGTTGTACAATAGATTTATTTATAGCAATTTTATCTGCTTATTACCACAGTTGATATCCTGGATTTATTTTTCTTAATAAGGTTAATCCGATTTTTGTGTCCCTTAACCTCTTATCCTTATCTTAAGTTTTCATTTTATTAGATGAATTATTATCAAAATTTTTATGTAGCTGGAAAACCCTGGAAATGTCGGAATTATGTTGGGAGCGAGCCTATTTTTTTTTAAATTGGAATATGAAATTGAATAAAAGTGATTCTTCATTTGTAAAAATAACTTGATATTACTGTTCTGTTTTTTTTTTCATTTTATCTTTTTTGTTTATAATTAATTTTTTTAAATGAAAATATATTTATTCTATTTTCAGTTGAAAATTCATAGTTTTTGGTTCAAAATTCAAAAGTGTCTCGTTGAAAACTCATGTATTTTGATCAAAATTCGTTATTTTAGACAGAGAATTAATTTTCTTCGTTAAAAATTAACTTTTTTGATCAAAAATTTAACTATACAATTTTTGGTTGAAAGATTGACTTTTTCAATTGAAAGTTCGTATTTTTTATTGTAATGAATATTCTTGGTTGAAAATTAATTTTTTTGGTATAAAGTTCAACTATTTCAGTTGAAGATTTATTTTTTTAGTTGAAAATTAGTTTTTTTGTTGTTGAATGTTTTCTTTTTTAATGAAAATGTAACTTCCAATCGAATATTCCATTGTTTTAGTTGAAAATTCCTCTATTTGGTTAAACATAAACTTTTTAACTGGAAATTTAACCATTCAATTTTTGGTTGACAATTGATCTATTTTAGTTAAAAACTCACGTATTTTGTGGAAAATTTGTCTTTTTTGGTTTAACTTTAACTATTTCAGTTAAAGATTATTTTTTAAGTTGAAAACTCATCATTATGTTTTAAAATTTATATTTTTTAGTTAAAAATTAATTTATTTTGTGGAAAAATCATCTGGTTGGTTACGAATTCAATTATTTATCATTTTAGTTGAACATTAATCTTTTTATTGAAAATAAGCTACTTGCTTGAAAGTAAAACTTTTTTTTATAAATATATCTTTTTGGTTTAAAATTCATCTATTTCAGTTTTATGCATAATTTTAGTTGAAAATGCATTACTATTTGAATATTGTTTTTTGTGAAAAAGTAACTTTTCAAAGTGAAAATTTACCTATTCAACTATTTGATTAAAAATTGTTCCTTTTTAATTCAAAATTCAACTATTTGGTTGGGAATGCCCGTGTATTTTGTTGAAAAATCGTCTGTTTTGGAAGAAATTTATTTTTTGTTGTTAAAGATTAAACTAGTCGTTTGAAAATTAATTAATCTTGTCGAAAACGCATTGCTTTTACTTGAAAAGTTAGAATTATGTTTAAATTTTGAAGTACGTATGAGAAGATAAAATAAAAAATGGTTTGCATTATTATTGAAATGCATATACTTCAAAGAAAAATTCAATAAATTATTAATTATGGCTTGAGTATTATTAATTCATTTAATTAATCTATGGAGCTAATATATTTAAGAATATCTTTTAATATAATCTTTTAATATTCAGAGTCCATTATTTTAAAAACTGTGAAATAATTTAATGGCTTCATACTATGAGAAATTGTACCTAGAAAAAACTTGAGCTACATGGAAAAAACCGGGAATTGTCAGGGAATTTTTTTTCAAGTATTTGAGTAGATGATCTGATTACTCGTTTTAATTTGTAAAGTTTAAAATTTTGTTGTACAAATCAATTTGTATAGCCTGGCAAAATATTCCTCCTTTTTTCAGTAACTTAATAATGCTTTTGTAAAGAACATGGCGGAAGATAAAATAGAACCTGAAAGCACGCAAGCCGAGTTCATTAAAAATGAGCTCAACTTTGATGTGGACCTGGAAGATCCATTGACGAAAGCAAGCTTAGAAGATCATCCTGAAAACGAGTGGATCGACATTCTTGGAAACGGACAGTTGAAAAAGAAAGTTCTAAGAGCAGGAACAGCAAATACGCGACCTAACAGGGGAGACATTTGCAAGGCAAAAATTACTGGCAAACTTGAAAATGGAACTATTGTTGAACAAGAGGAAGAAGTTACCTTTCAGTTAGGAGATGTCGAAGTTGTACAGGTATTATTTTGAATTTTGAATTTTAACTAATTACAGGTATTACAGTCTTTCCTTTCCAGGGTGGCCATTGGCCGGAAAAAAGCCGGGAATTTGGTTGACAACCGGGAATTTCTCAGATTTGGCTTTCTCTATTAAAATGTCGAAGAATATTTTATATTTAAGATTTTAAAGTTAATATTTCTTTTAAAAGTGAATGTTTTACTTGCGTAAATGTCCCAGTAATAGTGACGGTCCCAATAATCGTAAAACTTGACTATAGTTGCAATATATTATTAAAAAAATATGTTAAAAGTAACATTCATGTTATGTGCATGTTATATTATCAAATTGAATTTCAATTAATTTAAATTACATAACAAGCAAAAAAATTGGCTTCATAGTTACTGTGAAAAAGGTCACGATTACTTTTTCCTGAAAATTAATCTTTTTTAATTAAAAGCTCATTGTTTTTACTTGAAAATTTTTGTTGAACATTCGTCTTTTTAGATGGAAAATTCACCTTTCCGTAGAAAAGTAATATTTTTTGTCTTGAAAATTCATCTTTCTTGATTGAAAATTCAATTGGATTCTAAAGGATTTAAACTTTTGGGTTGAAAAATCAAATACTTTATTGCAAATGCATGTTTTTTTGTAAAAAATGTTTTTTTTTTTGTAGAAAATTAATCTTCTTGGTTCGAAAGTCATATTTTTTAGTTAAAACTTAATTATTTTTATTTTAAAAGTCGACTATTATATTTTGTGTTTATAATTCATCTCTTTTGGTCAAAAGTTCTACGATTTATTGAAAAATTTCATTGTTTTATTGGAAATTTAACTATATTTGGATTGAAAATTCATGTTTAAGTAGAAAAATCATATTTTTTGGTTGGAAATTTACTTTTTATGATTTCAAGTTATACCTTTTTAATTGAAATTTTTTGTTGAATACTCGCCGTTTTGGATAGACAATTCATTCTTTTGGATTAAAAATTCACCTTTTAGTAGAAAACCATTCGTTTTCGCTTGGAAATTTATCTTGGTTAAAAATTCAACTTTTTTCTAAAAGGTTCCTCTTTTTTAATTAAAAATTCAACTATTTGATTGAAATGGCCACATTTTTTGGTTGAAGTTAAATATATATATTTTTTAATTCGATCATTTGGTTAAAAGTTCAACTTTTTTGTTTAAAATTCGTCTCTTTTGCTGCGAAGTTCAACTGTTTGGTTCAAAATTCATCTTTTATGGTTGACAGTTAATTATTTTTAATTAAAAAGTGAGCATCATATTTTGGGTCCAGTATTCATCAATTTTGGTTAATAATTCTACTATTTGGTTGAACACTATTATTTTGTTGAAAATTGATTTTTTTCTGGAAAGTTAATATTTTTTAGTTAAAAGTTTTTTATTTTTATTTTAAAAGTCGATTATTATATTCCTGGTTCAGAATTCACCTCTTTTGTTTAAAAGTTTTACAATTTCAAGAAAAATTTTATTAATTTTTTGAAAATTCAACTATTTTTGGATAGAAAATTCATCCTTTTGGATTAAAAAAAATGTTTTATGAGAAAAAGTAATAGAAAAGCCATTTTGTTAAAAGTTTTACTTTTTTGTTGAAAATTCGTCTCTTTTGCTTGAAAGTTCAACTTTTTGGTTGAAAATGTAACTTTAAAAGTTTGAATGTCAAATGTTTTCTGAAACATTCGACTTTTAGCTACAAAAATTAACTCTTTTGTTTAAAATTCGTCTTCTGCGTTTGAAAAATAATAGTTTTGGATTGAAACTTATACTTGTTTGTTGGAAATACAGTATATTCCTATTTGAAATCTCAGAAATATGGTACATAATATAATAATGCCATTTAAAAGAATTTATTGACCAATTTTCTTGAAAAATCACTCTTTTTCCCTGTTTTGAGAGCATTTTAGGTTGTTAGTCCTGAAATCACTTATACAAGAATTTGCATTATATATTTTACCTTAGAGTTCTAAAATGTTTCATTTTTTTCAATATGTATCTGATAAAAAAATTACTATTGAATAATTTTGATTATAAACGCATCAAATTCAACCGGAAAAAATTAAATTTTTTATCGGGAAAGCTGGGAAATAGACTGCAATTTTTTTCAAGTTTGAGTGGTCACCCGGCCTACGTTTCCCCCTTTTCCCTATTCTCGAAAAAGTTCGCCCTACACCCCTTTTCTCGATAAATGTACGATATTTTAAAATAAATATTTTAATTGCGCGGGAACTTCTCTGAAATTAGTAAATGTACGTAAGAACCGTAAGAACCATTTTTAATTTCACAGTTACAAAATTATTCTATTAAAAACATGTTGAGAATGTGAAAAATTAGTTAGAAGGTGAACACATAAACATATATAAGATAGATATAAAATAAAAATAAGAGCAACAAGATTAAAATAAATCAAAATTGTTAAAGAAAAGTAAAACAAAAATTAGAAAAAATAATAAAGAAGATGTGATACTTGCAAATTATATTTCAAATATAATAACCTTTTTAACTTGAATTTTTATTTGCAGGGTTTGGATTTGGCGGTGGCTTTAATGGATGTAGGCGAGGAAGCAGAAGTTGAAGTTGCTGCGAGATTTGCATATGGAACTCTAGGAGACAAAGACAAAATACCTTCAGATGTTACAGTTTGGTACACTGTTGAGCTAAAACACGTGGAATATGAACCGGAAATCGAGTCTCTTGCAGTCAATCAGAGAAAAGAAATGGGGTAATTGTTATTTATGATTAAGAGCTAGTCATATTGTTGCATTATTATATAATGTGAGGGGTTGACCACACGCTTTTTGAGTGTAAACCAGATTTTAGGATTTTAGATTCCAGGATTTCAAAGGTTTCACAAGTTTTCAAAGTATTTGAAAAGATTTCGAAGAATTCAAAGGGTTTCGAAGATTTTACAACGGTGTACAAATTTCGCAGATTTAAAAAGATTTTAAAGATTTAAAGCAGTTTTTGTGCCAAAAACCAAATCTCTGGAAAAAAGTTTTCTATGATTTCAAGATTAAAATGATACTATCAGTCATATCTTATGGAAGTAAAAACATGATTTTTTAAAATAAAAAAATCTTGAAACTTACGGCAATTAATTATTTTCACAATAGTTTTTGTAACTTAATTTTTCTTACTGTTACTACTTACTTAATTTAAAAAATGGTTGAATTTTAATAAAAGCTGTTTTTCAGGGAAAACATTACCTACAGTTCTGCTGTTTCTACTTTTAAACAAGTGAATTATCTTATAATATACGTATTTGTTTAATAAATGTTTTTAATACAAAAAAATGGTTTTAACCATTTCAACCATAGAAAAATTTCTCTCAAAATTGGAAATATTAGAATAGTAGAAAATGTTTTACTCGAAAAGAATAAGCCATTGATGATTAAAATTTAGGAATTTTTTAAAAATTGGGAAGAAGCGATACTAAGACAACATTCAATTTTTAAAATTATAGAGAAACTATTTTTTCAGAGACCTGCTTTTAAGCATTTTTTTAAAACACACTTTTATTGTAAAGGAACAAGAAACGAGAACGTGGAAATTGGTGGATCAGACGAAACGAACCGACTCTCGCGATTCAGTGTTATCGTAGAGCTTTGGATTTCTTGTCCCCCTCAAAAAATGGAACATTAGGCGAAGATGCTGTTCAGGAACACGAATCAGATGCAGAATTGCAGGCTTTATTAGAAGATAGGTTGACTGTTTACAATAATTTGGCAGCAGCACAGTTAAAGACACAAGCCTATGAGGCTGCACTCAAAAGTGTGGAAAACGTCCTGGGATGTCAGCCGCGAAATATAAAAGCTCTTTTCCGAAAAGGTATTCAAAGTTTAAAATGAAGCAGTTATCAAATTACAGGGCTCAGATTGACTAGAAGGCTTTAAAAGTCACGTCAGTCGCAAAAATTACAAAAAAATTCGCACGAAATTTCGAAAAAAAGTCCATAGAAAATCGTATGAAAATTTTAAAGATATCGAGAAAAAAACTCAAAAACAATTAAATTAAACTTCAAAGTCAAAAGAATTTTTTATAGAAGTCATTCAGCATGAATGATTCTGAATCTGGGTTTGAAGTATTTCTTTCTGAACTAATAAACTTTTTAACTTAGATTATTTTGAATATTTTAAACTTGAAATAATAAATTCTTTGAAATAAAACAAATGTGTATACATTCAATATGCAACGCTTTACATATTCCTAAGATTCCAAGTTGAAATTTATGTTGCATTTTCAACAAAGTAGTTGAATTTTCAACAAAAAGAGTTGAGTTTATAAATTAAAGGGTCGAATCGTTTAGAAAACAATTGACTTTTGAAAATGTAAGATTATATTTTAATTAAATAGTTAAATTAACATACATAATAATTTTCAAACAAAACAGTTGCAAATTAGTTCAGAACTTTCAAGCAAAAGAGACGAATTTTTAACCAAGTACATAAGTTATAGCTACAAAGATGAATTTTCAACCAAATGCTCGAATTTTGAAACAAAAAAGATTAAACTTCAACCAAATAATGTAATATTTAAATCTAAAAGACGTATTCGAAAAACGGTTGCATTATCAACCTAAAAAGTTGGATTTTCAACAAAGAAATATGAATTTTTAACCAAATAATTGGATGTAAATAAATTATTTTTAGGATTAATTTGGGATAAATTTTTCAGAAGACAGTTGAATTTTTAACCAAGAAAGATAAATTTCCAACCAAAGAAGATTACTTTTACATAATAAGGGTGGCCACTAAACCGGGAGAATCGGGAGAACCGGGAGAAACTTGCACCGCGAGAAAACCGGGATAAAGCCGGGAGAGAAATATTACACCGATTTCCCGTGTTTCATAATTCGCGTATGTTGTAATTCTTGAAACTTGAAACAATATTTTTCGCCTTATTTAAAATTCTGCAATTTGGAATGGTGAAAATGACAGTGACTTTTGATTTGAAAAAATCACTTCTCTAAGTAAAAAAAACCTATCCAGTATTTTTAAATGCCAGCTGATAATACACGATATGATATACTTATTAATAATATATTTATCGTCTTTACAATGTCTATAATTTTAACTCACAATTATATTTTGAATGTGCATTTCTAAAACAATTCAATCTTTTAGGCCTTGAAACTAAAGTTTTTTCTTTTTAGATTTATTTTTAGAGCTTTTTTAAATTTGAATTTCAATATATTATTTCAAATTTGAATAATCAATATTTAAGGACCATTTCGCTATTAAATATTTCAAAATTTTATATTAAAGGCCTTGATAGTCAGTTTTAAATGTAATAATTTTGGATGTAAATATAAAGCAATTTCGGATTGAAAAGCATACAATTGTACAATTTCAAAAAATGAAATATAACACGATTGTTCTGTATTTTTTATCTTAATTTTTAATTCTCTAAGATCTTAAAATTATCTTTTTTTAGTTGAAGATTTAAACAAATAAGTCATTTCAAATTAAAAAATTGTATTTTCGAGAATTTCTAGAATGAATAATAATTCTAAAGAAAGATTTGAAGTTAAAAAATTAAAAATTTAGTTTAAAATAAAAAAACGATGAAAATTAAACTACCTAAAATGGATACATCAGTAAAAAGAAAATTTTGATAATTTTAAATGGTTACAATTTCAGATTTCTAAATTTTCAGGAACAACGCTTAATTTTTAATTTTTTCCTTTCATAGGTTTTAATTTTCAACTAAAATTTAATTGGTTAAATTCTGGAAAGTATTTATTAGCAATTTAAAAATGATTAATTTTTAAGCGATTTGAATTTACTTTCAATAATTGAAATTTTAAAGGGTTTGAGCGTAAAAAAGTTTTAATATCACCACTTTTGGTAACTAAAATTTTTTTCAGTTTTAAATTAAGCTCGCATTCGTTTTTTAATCAGTTTTGATGTTAACTTGTAATTTTGTTATGTGATGGCAATTTAAAATTTTAGAATATTAGAAGCTTGGCATTTAAAAGATTCAATTTAGTTTTCAATGTTAAATTGTCCAATTTTAAACGCTTTGAATACAAACAATTCAAGTTTAAAAGTTTTCAATCTTTAATTATTTACTTTACGTGCTTTTATTATAAAGAATACAATCTCAATACTTGTGCATTTTAAATGATCTAATTTCCAAACTTTGAATCTTAAATATTCCATTTGTAACATTTTGACATTGTCCTATTTTTGAAATTTTAATCTAAAAACATTCTAGTTTCGTGATTCTCGAAATCAAATAAAAATTTTTTAATTCAAGAATGTAGAATAATCCATTTTCTCCAGAATTAATTTCATGCAAAAGAGCATGAAACAGATTCCTTCATTAAAAAATAGATTTCTAAACTATCTCACTTACCGGCTCATTAGAGACATAAATATCAAAATTAAAGAAAAAGGAGAGAGAAAAAGGGAAAAAGTCAACCAAAACCAACATCTCACATTTTCCCTTTCTCCGTCCTTTTTATACTACTTGGGGACCAAGATGTTTCGAGGCCAATTTAGATCTCATCAGGGAGTAATTTATAGGACTAACTAAAGGTATAACAAACAGGTGATGTAACCTGAAAAGAAAATATTTCAATGGATATTATGTAAAGTATGATTAACTCTAATATAGTCTATATCTTTA